>CATQJL010000305.1:72080306-72273168 GCA_958299035.1 Cylicocyclus nassatus | reverse complement strand
AATTGCATATCGTCCCATTCAGGCTCTGAGGACGGCGAAGTGGCCGAAATGTAAGCCAATAAAAATCTGTAACAATCTCGGTTCTGGCTCAAAAACACAAAACATTAATTTTTAAACATTTACGAATTTTTTTCAAAGAAGAAATTTATAATTTCTGTAGATGAACAGCAACGTCAGCAAGGGAAATGTTTTTAAGACTATCTTGTCTTCCGCTTTTAGAGAATATATAGTTTGCCTGGAGTCTGTTGAAAAAGTGCCTGGTGAAGAGTGTGGGTAGTGATTTCTGGATATTTACAAGTTTTTAAGATAAAAAAATTCGTAACTTCTGAAGATGAACATCGTGTACGCCAAGATGGTCACCTTTGAAACCGTCTTGACCTCCGCTTTCAGAAAGTATATACTTTGCCTAGGGCCCATTGAAAAAAGTGCCTGGGTGAAGGGTGTCCTAGTGATTTTTGGAGATTTTCGATTTTTTAACATAAAAAAATTCATAACTTTTGTGGATGAGCATCTTGTACGCCATGATGGTCACTGTTGGAACCTTCTCGTCCTCCGCTTTCAGAAAATATATACCTTGCCTGGGGCCCATTAAAAAAGTGCCGGGTGAAGAGTGGGTGAGACTTTTATAATAGGGGTGCTCAAGTAGACGTCTTTTTACAAAGGTAAAAAAGCCTGTACTTGAGCACTCCCATTATAAAAGTCTCACCCACCGTTCACCCCGCACTTTTTATAACGGACCCTAGGCAAAGTGTATATTTTCTGAAAGCGGAGGACGAGACGGTTCCAGTGGTGCCCATCTCGCCGTAAAAGATATTCATCTACAGAAGTTATGAATTTTTTATGTTAAAAACTCCAAAATGTCCAAAAATCACTACTCACATCCGTAACTCAGCACTTTTTTCAACAAGACTCCTCCATTTCTGTACATAAACAATGCACGTACAAATAGCTCCTTTGCTTAACCTTACCTCACTGTTGATTTTTTTCTCGGCTTTTGGTGAAGGGGGTCGCCTTGGTCCCGGCTCAGGGGTGAAGAGGGGATGAGAAAATTCTCACACTATCGCACCTGTGGCTGGAATGACTGCGGGACACAAGTAAAATGGTTCGCGAGAAAAACCGGGACTCCCGTTTTTCGTTCGGGCTAATGCTGCGCGACACGCGGTTTTGTCCCGACATGTTTTCTACTGAGAAAACCGGGAGCTCCTGCGGGAGTCCCGATAATGTTTCGATCCGGTCACCGGCGAGACTCCCGCTCTAGGCTGCAGTCTCCTGCGGGAGACGCGATATAGCAGCGATCCGATCAGCTTCCGGCTGGGCCTTTTCTCAAATAGGTTCTCCTTCAATTTTACAAAGGTGCTGTGCTATACACGAGTTCAGAAACGCTCTTCATTAGCATTCGCGACCGAAAGATAACATTGAAATCACTATAACTAAGTCAACAGAAAAAACAGGAATGTGGAGATCAAGATTTGAGATCAAATCCATAATTCAAATCGACTTCACACTTTCGATTTCTTCGTCTTGCTCCTCCGGCTCATTCGCGTGCTCCAAAGAATCTTGCGTTGTAGTGGGGCAAAAACGTTTTTTTCTGGAAAAGAGTAACAATCTAACACTGATTTGAGAAATCATATATGAATATTACCGAGGGTGGCGACAGCATCTCTTTATCAGCATCAAAATTGTATGCTCGCTTCTCCTCTGAACTTCAAATTCAATAGATTCATGGAAACTATCTTTGAAAGAAGCCCACAAAGCTCTTCCTATAGCCACTCGTGCTAATCCATTAAACACTTGTCAAACATCTTGTCCTAGCCTCATCGTTGAGCAGCAGTTCTTCTGCGTAGAGGCCAACACCATCAAGAATGAAATCTGGAAGATCTATTTTAGAATTTTTAGAAAGACCATCAATCACTCACTTATCAAAAATATAGTGTCCACTGGGCTCAGCTTGTTCATCGACTATCAAGGCAGCTTCAGCCTCGGGCTCAACGCCGTTGCTGAGTCCATTCGGCTTCTTCTCGTCTTTGATTTCTCTTTCACTCCGGTTTGCTCTCATCGCTGCACTCAGCTGGATCCAACGAGCCGCTGCTGCTCGTAGGGCAGCACAACAGGCAGCGAACCAGCGGGATCCACTACTAGGTTTTTCACACTTCACTGAAATGGGAGAAAAGACATTTCAAGCCAAAATCCCATAGAGAGGAGTGATAAAGTGCGATATTGAAACTATGCAATTTCCAGAATAAATGCTCATAATGTTCCACATTTGCATTTTTCTGCACTCTCACATTTTTCACCGCCATGTTGCTAGAACACATTGATAAGAGCTGGCAAACATGGTGCGGATAGGAGTAGAGGGTGGAGATGACCAGGAGGTCGCGACCTGCCCAGGCTGTTCGTGACATTTGGGGCAGAGTTCACCCCACTGGCGGATGGGGTGTATCTCGATGAGGATCATAGAGGTACCGGTGAAACGTAGGAAGTCGTGAACGTGTAGGACAACTATTCGGAAAATAGTTGTATGAGAATAGGAAGACAACGTTCGAAGGGTGATCTACACCAAACACAGAAATGATCCCTCTTTCACATTTGAAGATTGGAAGATTAGAAGATTCCGTTGCTTCATTGGAATCGCGAGAAGCGGGAAGGAGTAAAAGATAAAGGAATGGAAGGGAGCTGTTATGATATGGAAGTATCCTAACATTCAGTTTGTTGGTCAAAAAAGATAAAGCAGATTCACAGATATACAAGCCAGCCAGTGTTCACAGACTCTGGTTCTTGGCAGTAAAACTAGCACAGCAAATGATGAATCTCCTTAGAAATCCGATGAACATCTACAGCAAGAAACGAAACCAGCTTTCGAACACAACCGCCGCAAGAGCGTAAATGAAGAAACTGCTGCGGAAGCGGTGCTGCTGCGGTGCAACATGTCATAACATGTTGGCGTGGCTAAAATGTTCTGTCAACATGTTGTGGCATGTTGCAAACATGTTACAACCACGTTGCCAACATGTTACCACAGGTGGCTGGATCGCGAGATCGCAACTTCCGATAATCTCCCGCTTCACTTTTTTTTGTGTCGGGATTATCCCGAAAGTCGGGACAAAACCGGGTGTCGCGCAAGACTCCCGGTTCTCGCGAATTCTCATTTTGTGGGCGGATCTCCGGCGGGACTTAACTGCGAATATTTGAGATGCGCATGAACGGACAACCATTCCACTAATGCAGGCATCTTCACGCGCAAGTGGCCGGCATTGCAAGCGTAGCTATTTGTCCACCCGCAAATTTCATCGCATTTTCGGCACCGCAAGTACATCATGCTAAGCAGAAACCAGACTTTACAATGTTTTGAAACACTCTATATGTGTGCAAAGCTTGCTTCCTAGCCCGGGGACAAACTTTCCAGTCCGGGACAAACTCTTATCAAAGTAGTCATGGATAACAGAACTGTGAATTGCGATGTTGAAAAACGCTTATTTAAGTAAAAATATAAAGATGTATCACAGCAAAAATTGGCAACGACAAGTCTAGGAATAACCACCGCCGCTTTCTGATGAGCAACGTTGGTGAGAGCGGCATTCACGTTTATGAATGAAGACAACTCATTGAGAGAAAGGAGCGACGATCTGGAAAAGCCAGCAGCAACCCTTGAGTCAATGGGAATAGGAACTCTAAAATATAGTTGCCAAGCTTCTTAGTGAAGAGTTACACTTTCATCAGCATAAATGGTTGTGATAAACAGCCAAATTTTCCGGTCATGAAAAGCGCTGAGCTAAAAACGCTGATAAAAAAAATGATCCCTTGAGTGCTTTCGTGTTTGTTTTGCAAGCAAGTGGTGGTTACACAATATTCATAATTGTCAGTGTGCAGCCAGCGGATGCGTATATTGAAATGGGGTCATGCTTCCGAGAAAAATACTGTTTAGTCAATTTAACGTGTTTTTTTGTTTTTGAGTAAAAGTTAGTCATTTGCGCAATTCTGTGATTCATGTAGGCTACCACAGGTTTTACCGCTCAAGGTGTGCGGCTGGAGTGGAGAAGAGCCTCTGTGCTTTGCACCCCTAATAGCGGACCTGGTTCCTGTTTTTTAGGTAAACTAAGGTAAAGTCAATTATGGTGCGTAAGTAACTTCAATACTTTACAGCATAATAAAAACTTTGCGCTTCAATAACTGCACTAGTAGATATACAGTCTAAATCCTGGTATCTGATCTGCATGAGAATTCAAACATTTGAGGTTACTTCTAGCTATATCTTTTCACATATGGGTCTGCAAACAAGAGCAAATTGAGAGTGGAAGTTGAGAAGAGTCGGTCAGAATGTCACACTTTGGGATAATATCAGAATCATGACAGCAAAATGTAGAAGAATGTGCGATTACTTAGTTTTTTAACAACATCAAGAACAAACACCAATAAAGACCCTGCGAAATTCGAATGAGCATTGGAAAGCGTATCAAGAACAAACACCAATAAAGACCCTGCGAAATTCGAATGAGCATTGGAAAGCGTAGCGATCAGATCTCCGAGACTGGAAGATTAGGAAATGATGAGTGTGGCATTTTCCATGCGCATTCTACACATCCTGATATTTCTCAGATTGCTTGGCACCGCACTGTCCTCTTTCAATAAGCTAATCTACATTACACTATGCAACGTGGTAACGTCCATTGAGGGCTTCTGTAATTAACACTCAAAGACAGAGGAGATTTAGAGGAAGAATTCTGCATTCAATATTATCGCTCGCATTTGCGTACCACTTTTGTTATTGCTTTCGTCTAACTTTTGTCGTAAAAATCTGATCCAGCTCCGACCCTTATTTGGGTCCTTCAAAGCTCCTTCGTACCATACCCGTACTGCACAGGTGAGCTTCTATCTATAATAACGACAGGACTCTCCAAGCACAGAGCAATTGATAGCTCTAGAAAAATATTCCTCCATGTTTTTTATGTTACTCGCTTAAAAACTGACAAGCTTATTTAGCGCTCTATTTTGAAATGCTTTTTCCCTACTTCGCAGCTTCCCCAAAGTTTCATCGTGCTTGTAATTACCTGAAAACGCAATTTAGAAGCGACCATGAATGGTACTGAGTTAACTTTGATCTACTGTTAGAAGGTGGGTGACGAATGTAATGTGACAGTACACTTTATTGTACTATACGTTATTGACCTGAGAGCTAAAGTAAATAGCCTCCCAGTAATTTTCCGGCATATTTATTCAAGCACGGATCTATCAACTGTATAGCTTTTAGGAGCTTATCCAAAGATATAGTATAAACGTGAGTACGACTATCTTATACAGGGTGTCCCAAAAGTATGTATCGAACGTTTGATCGTTAATAACTCTCTTCCCAAGAAGTCTTTTGCCTTGCTTCAGGTACCGTTTTGTAGAGCTGGCTTCAACTTAGATCTGCAGTATAGAACGAATCACTCATTTCTCTTCATTACTGTAGGATTACGGTAGAAACTTCAAGGAGGGTTTTAAGCAATGAAAGGCCATATTTTGCCCCAGAAAGGAAACAAAACAGCCTTAAAACTTTTACACTAGGCTAATTAGAGTTGCTGATTATAACTGTAAAGTTCCCAACTTATTATGATGCTTCATTGAAGAGTTATGCCAGGTAAGAAGTAGCGGCCATTTCTTCAATGTTCCTAAAAAGTGGGATTACACCGTTTAGAAAGCTTCGTAATCTTGTGAATAGTTAATTATTGAACTCAGCGTCCATAAAAACCCTATTACACAAGTTTTCACGATTTTTTGAAAAATTTTGAAACGGCAGCTTTTTTCACATTAACACCATATGTTTCAAGTTTCTACCGTAATCCTACAGTAATGAAGAGAGATGAATGATTCGTTCTATAGTGCAAATCTAAGTTGAAGCCAGCTCTACAAAACGGTACCTAAAGC
Source organism: Cylicocyclus nassatus (assembly GCA_958299035.1). Lineage (NCBI taxonomy): Eukaryota > Metazoa > Nematoda > Chromadorea > Rhabditida > Strongylidae > Cylicocyclus > Cylicocyclus nassatus. The sequence goes on along the minus strand of CATQJL010000305.1, from coordinate 72,267,267 downwards.
AAGGCAAAAGACTTCTTGGGAAGAGAGTTATTAACGATCAAACGTTCGATACATACTTTTGGGACACCCTGTATATAAAGCTGAATGTCTGTTTGTCTGTCTGTCTGTATGTATGTATGTACGTATGTTCCGAATAGAAAATTCCATTTCTGAACCGACCCGGACCAAACTTGGCACACATACACTTCGGGCCGCGGCGGGTGTCATAGGCTACTTTTCGTCATCGATCGATATCGATTTTATCGATTTTTTGCAAAATTTGAGCTACGGGGCTGGGAGTTGGCACAGGGGGGTAATCGAGCATGCTGATTACGAATATAATAATGACAGGGCCGGGCGGAGCCGGGTTTGCCAACTAGTTGCTCATAAATAAGATTGCCTTGATAAATACGAAATTGTCGCTAATGAAAGATAATTCTAATTGCTTAAAAAATTTATGGATCTTTCTCTGGCCTCTTTCATAGCACCAAAGTAGAAATGCAATTCTAAGCCGAACCTTGATGCAAGCGTCACAGATGTGTGAGTCCATTAACCTGTACCGAGAAGCATGCTATCTTTGCAGCGAAGTCTGAGTACGGCCACTTACGTTCTCTATTGCTACCACGGCAGGTGAATCAGGCATTCTTATTCGCATGCCCTTTGTACTTCGCATAGCTGCTTGTTCATTTTCGCATGACGAATCATGCCCTTGGCAGTGTTCTTCAAAATTCGCACTGAGTCATTGTAATTACTACTCATGATTATGCATTTTAGTGTGTTCTTGATGGCAGTGCATCTTAGTCTTAGCCTTTGCTTTTCTGCTGAAACGCCCCTTCCGTTTTCTTCCTTTCTCCGAGATAAAAGGCAGTTTGTTATGCGTACACTTGATTTTCCATGTGCTCTTGCTGTTAATGGGGTTTGCAATTGTTTACTTAGATTGCTCTAGGAATCAAATGTGCTGGTCTCGTAAATAGAGCAAATTCTTGACGGTTTCGTTAGTTGTGTTGGCAATCTACGAAAGAATTAATAGGATCATTGCTTCGACTGACTCTCTTCCGTATACAGTCTCCACATCAGGAGACTAGCAGCAAATTTGCCGCTATTGATTAGCTTTGACAGCTATCGTATTAGGTTTGGACACTGTTTATATGATGTAGAGGATTTTTCGTCCAACAAGTTTTGTAAGCTTGTCATGGTCGGCCACTGCAGTACATCAATACTGCATCAGAAAAGAAGTGCCTTACAAAGGACGGAGGGTCAAGATACTAACGGCATCGTGTTGAGCTCCTACCGCGCAAATACCAATCTATTAGGTCGTTCCATACGTTCGTAACGTTCCCATAAGCTCATTTTTTTGAGGAGTGATTGATTTTGACAAGTTGCATATATCATTGGGAGGGGCTAATTATGCCCTTTAGAAAATGTCTACTACAATTCCGGTGGAAAGCTGATTTACTCGGATCTCCTGGCTTTCAAAGATGGAGATCTTAAAAGGAAAAAAGATCAATTTTGACATTTGCGCATCTTTTCTTATGAAAAAAAAAACGTTTTTGCACAGATTTCCTGTCGATTGCGGAAAATGGCGCTCGCACCTCAATAAGAGAAGAAAAAGGATTGGATTGCTACAAAAGATCAGGGGCTGAGCGATGGGGGGGGGGGGGCTGAATAAGACTTTTCGGGAGACGGGAGGACGTCCTGCAATGAAAATTGCTGGACAAGGAGACGACCAATCATACCGTAAGTAATCCAACTGCACAGTTTAGGCCCTCAGTAAGTAATTCGAGCGCTGCTTAGATGACTTTCTTACTGTTAAGACATAGCGCGCTGTCGTTTGAAGAATTGAGATTGAGAAGCCAACAGGAATGTGCCAAAAGGACATGCGTGACATCGAGAAATGCAGGGTGTCCCAGAAGTAAGTACACACTTTTCAATCGTTAATATCTCTCTTCCCATTGAGTCTTTTTCAGTCATTCAAGTACCGTTCTGTAGAGGAGGCTTTAACTTAGATTTACAATATCAATACAATATACAAATACAATACAATATATAAAACTACAATACAATATATAAAAAAAGACTTACTTTTGGGACATCCTGTATAAAGGATGTCCCAAAAGTAAGTCTTTTTTAACTTTTCAATCGTCAATATCTCTCTTCCTAATGGGTCTTTTTTTGTCAGTCAAATACCATTCTATAGAGAAGTCTTCAACTTAGAGTTACATTATCGAGCAAATCACTTATCTCTCTTACTGTGACTACGGTAAGAACTTGCAAGTGGAACCATTGTGAAATATGACATCCGACAAATTTTTTCAAAAAATCGGAAAAATCTGTACTAGGGTTTTCGCGTACGCTGATTTCACTGCACAACTTCTTATGAGTGTTTTCAGATTTTTTGACGTTGTAATCACATTTCTGACAAATACTGGGATTTCGGTTATTACTGTTTACCTGGGACTTTGGAAAGAAGCACCATAGTAAAGTGGAGATTTTATATTTGAAATTAGCGGCTTCCATACCGCAGTATAGGATTTTGGCTTGTTTGCTTTTGTTCCGAGGCAGAATATGGCTTTCAATGGCCTAAAATCCTTATCGAAGTTTCTACAGTAATCCTACAGTAATGAAGAGCGATAAGTGATTCACGCGATATTGTAAATCTAATTGTAAGTTAAAGCCTCCTCTACAGAACGGTACTAAATGGCGGAAAAAGACTAAATGGGAAGAGAGATATAAACGATTGAAAAATGTGTACTTACCTTTGGGACACCCTGTATTATTGACTAGTTTTACTGTAAACTGAACTCTATTGGTTTTTAAAAACGCTACGAACTTAAGAAACGACCTAATATCTATGTGATCAATCATTATCACCAAGGTGTGCCAAATTATAGAGTATGCTACTTGCAGCTTTTAGGGCCTCTTATAGTATATTCCGGCCCAAGCCAGTTACCTTAAAACGTAAGCAGGACTCCAAAAAGTCAACGGCTGAACAGAAATTTTGTTCCGAGGATTTATTATCTTAGCCCTGTGTACTAACGAACTTACGAAATGCGACTTCACGTCTAATTCCCGTAGACGCTCATCCATGCATTTATCTGTCGCTAAATTTGCAATGTTGCGCCTGATCTGTACCTGAGATACAATTATATGAACTTCATACTGCAAAGTTAATTATAACTTGAAGACTAATCTCTTGAAAATGTTTTATCTCAGTTTGCGCATGCTGGATGACTCTGCACATTCCTCATAACTCATATCCCTCGAATTATTACGCTGCTGCGGAGTTACTCTCGAGGGACTCAAACCTCAGCAATTTAAAAACGTCTCACACTTATATGCGGAATGATAAATTTTAATAGAAGTTATGAATATGTGAAATTTATAGCTCGAAGTAAGTAACGGTTGAAAATTAGTCCTGAATGCATCCTGCAAACAGTGGATGCATACTGAGCATTTGAAATGATTAGATGATGCGCCTTCTTGGTACTACCCTAATCTCGCGAGTACATGATGCAGAGCTTTTTTTATAAAATTGAGCAGCTCAAACACGCCAAGATTTAGTCACTTAAATGCAGTGTCCGAACAAAAACTCAATTTCTAGAAAATCCACCTACCAGGGGTTATCCGCAACGCTGAGTCCGAAAATCCACATTAGAAGGCGCGAAAATGGTGAGAACATACGTTTTCCAAAGCCGCACAATTTGAAATTCGACGGCACCCACCAAGGCAGAGACGCAGAGTCATTGCGGGACCCTACATTTTAACTGTTGCGGCATGCGTACTCTGCCGCATAGCAGAGATTCGGACAGCTCGGAGGACCCCGCCCCAAGTCGTAAGTTTCCCCACTTTTCAGTCCTTTTTCTTGTTTTAGATCGAGCGTTATGACGTCACATTTGCGCGATGTTGTGTCGAAGGGGGGCCACTCTCGCATGGCACTGAAATCCCAGAACCCCCATCTTGCCCGAACACTGCCTTTAAAGGCAGTGGCCCGGCAAATCTCAACCTAGTCAAATTTGCGCTTACCTGGGGTTATTCAATACGCTGATCCCGAAAATCCACTTTTGAAAGCTTGAAAACGGCGAAAATAACCGTTTTTTAAAAGCCCCTTCCTTTGGAATTGGACGAGTGGAGCAAGGCCGGTGACGCCAAATCGTTGCAGGACCCAATAGTTATAGCGTTGCGGCGGGCAGCCTCCAATGGTGAGAGGGAAATTGCCAACTCGTCCAGATGCGTGTAAGATTGGCCTGCGCGTGTAAGTTTGAGGGCGATTTTCTCGGCAGGGAAAGATGCTGTGCAACCGGGATTGCACTGTTTTAATACTTGGGCTATAAGGAATCTACGGCGTTAAAATCCTGAGTTGCTGGATTTTGCCGATCCACTGCCTTTAAAGGCAGTGGGTCGGCAGAATGAGACCAGTGGCGAAACGAGGTCACAGGATAGGAGCCCCCATAATGGAACCAATGGGCCAAAGTTCGATCTTTCTCTGCCACTTCTAACCCCCGAAATTTCAAAGCGAAAACAGCGCTCATCTCCTCTCCTCTCCGACCCCGCCCACCTCACGGACGAGTGAACGCGAAGCCCGTCATGGCGAAGACGCAGAGTCGTTGCGGGACCTCATGCTTATAGCATTGCGGCTGCGCGCTCTGACCGTGGAAGTCACTCGTCCATGGGGTGGGCGGGTTCGGAGAGGACAGGAGATGAGCGCTGCTTTTGCTTTGAAAATTCGGGGGTTAGAAGTAGCAGAGAGAGATCGAACTTTGGCCCATAGGTTCCAATATGGGGGCTCCCACCATGTGACCTTGTTTTGCCACGGGTCTCATTCAGCCGACCCACTGAGTTTCTCTCAAATAGGTGATTATGTAGTACGAACCTTTGGGAGTCTAACCATAAATTTTCAGCTTTAGACACACTCTAGTTTTCGAGAAAAACCAAATTGTTTGCAAAAGATCCGAAAAATGCGACATACTTGCACTTTTGACCTGATTTTGTTTGTTATATTGTGGCCATGGAAAAATACCACAAAAGTACATGTCTGTGCAGATTGGAGTCCCTAAGACGTCTATGGACGGAGATACGATTTTTTGGGTGTCTGGAATTTTTTATATTTTTTATTCGAACTTTAGGTAGAGCGAGATTTCAGCAGAGATTTGTAAACTATCTTTTAAGGATTGTGTTGTTAGTATTGTTTTGCCAACTCGAGGTTTTGGTGAAGCTCTTTATTACATCAGTGGCCTAACGTTTCGACTACTCGTCGTCTTCAGAGGCCTAAAGCGGTGCGAGATTAGCGATATTATATATGTATATTATATTATTATGAAATCAAATGTAAAATATTGGCTTATGAAGAAGATACCTCTGCTCGGAAAGATCTCGAAGCATTTTGGATCACGCGCAGAAAACCGCTTATGAACAACAGAAACGAGTGCTTAGCCGTTACGAATGACCTCATGCCGTTTTTGTCACTCTGTGAGCTATGATAGGGTAGTGCGATGATTACATCTTCAATAAGCTGCTCAATGTGGCTTATTGGCACTACTGTCGTCAAGGAAGCGGTCGCACATACCATCAAGTGCACCGGCGGTGGAGCAATGGTGCGTTCGTCTTTCCCATCTTGCGAATTTTGCTTGTAAAACTCGAGGGGGGATCGAGAAACTATCCGAGGGTCGATGAAGCACTTGGTGGGGTAGACATAATATCGCTAATCCCGCACCGCTTTAGGCCTCTGAAGACGATGAGTAGTCGAAACGTTAGGCCACTGATGTAATAAAGAGCTTCACCAAAACCTCGAGTTGGCAAAACAATACTAACAACACAATCTCAAGTATGCCGAGGTTTCAGCAACAGAGGACGAAAAACTTATCTTTTAGAGGTTGCTTCGCTCTATCATACGATACCCATTCGCTGTTTTCTGTGGTCCCCGTGTTTCCCTGTTGCGATAGGGTGCCATGCGACATTGTTTTCCGGACAACCTGATATTTTATTCAACACTAGTCGGTATAGGTATACCCATAGCCAAGCTCTCGTCAGCATTTCACCAACCTGGGCTGTAAAGCACGAAGAAAAAACTCCTTTGTTTGCTTACTTTGCCTCCTCATACTTACTAGATTAAAGCTCAAGCTTTTTTCCTTTTCTAACCTTCTTATTTGACATAAGCGAAACCAAATTCCTTCACGCTTCAGAAGATCATAGTTTATCTTCGTTAAACCATCAAATCGTCTCGTGACAATAGAACTACCTAAAATTTCGATTCGGGAGAGCAGAAGTTTCAGAATTGTTTGGGTATATGATTAAACATCCAACAACAACATCCAACATCTTCAACACACCCACAAAACCTTTGACTTAATACTTCAAGCAGATTTCTAGGTTACATTTTGCTTTAGTATCGCATCATATCCTGGCTCTCCACGACGAGGTTTTGCAAACTGGAAGCACGGTTTTCCACCTACACCTCCGGAACTTTTTCCGGTGCTTGCGTCGCTTATACATATTCAAAAAGTCTAACTTTCTTTGACTAAAGCGCTGTTTCTCTCTTCCAGAACATCCATGGTCGCTTGGTAGACCTTTTTAATGGGCCTTGCATAGTACTCATAAACTCCCTCTTACGTCACCCTTATCTGCAAACATGCATTCGCCTTCGCGTTCGAAAAGTAATTGGGTTAGTTTTCAGCGTCCCTTTCATAGGGGTCATTCGGTTTTTTGCTCCGAGATGCCCGCTCTATGACTCCATTTCCCGCATAATGAATACCTCAAAGTACTGAAGTGCTCTTTTTTCTTTGCTTGCACATGTTATTGACAATGACGACGCGCTCTAAAAGGGGCATGACGCCAATTTTTTTCGATTTATTAATTCGACCACTAAAAAGTGTACGATTTTAGATTTTGTTGAATTCATGATTTGCGAACTGGCAGAAGAAGAAGCTCAAGTTTTCTGCCAATAGCAGTCATTGGCAGCAGAGCCACTTTTCTTTATTTGTCGGTGCTTCGGTTCCCCTAAGGATGATATGTGGAACGCAGTGCTATGCACTAGTTAACACAAGACATCTTTTCAGCAGTTGTTCGCAATTATGACGCTCGACGACTTAACCATTTGTTATCTGTGCAGAATGTGAACTCGTAGACGGTGATATTCTTGAGTAATGATTGTACTTTATCTCCGTCATGTGTCATCACTCATGCTTATCCAGCAATTTATCACTTCAAAACTTAGGACTGAAAAAAAATTGGTTAAACATAAATCTGGGCCTTTGATAAATAAGAGTATCTCGTGCTAGGGTAGGTACTAGTCTTTCTACAATATCATTGTATGTGTTAGGTAACAGCCTCACTCAGTTTCACTAAAGCTATTAGGTTTCTATAAGTTGGCATTACAAGTCCATGCAGATCAAACAGTTCAAACTAAACTGTAATTTATTGAATAGTGCCCTGATATCATTAGGTTGCCATGAAAAAGACGTATCTATATTTCTAAAATCATAGCTGCTTGTCATCTCAACTACTTTTGACTCTATTCTTTGGGAAGTCAGTTATGGACCTTCAAACAGATATGAGCCGATTCCTAATATGCGCAAGTGCGGGAGATCGAAGAGGAGAAAAATAAGCGATTAATTCTTCGAACAAACCTGCCGAAAAGAAAGGTGTTGAGGCTCGATAGGCAAGTTTCCTTAGCCCGACGCCAAATACTGCTAATTCCGCACCCTAGAATCTTGCTCGTTCCCTCACAATTAACCCGTCTAATAAGCGCGGGGCCTCGATCAGATGAGTTTATCTTAAATACATGAAACTACGAAAGAAGGACTACACTCAACTAACTACTACTGAAACAGCGACCTAAAACAATAACACGAAACGAGCCGCAATTCATCCCGGGCTGCCGATGCTCTCAAGGCTGAATCTATACCATTGGGTCTGGGTTCTTCCGTCAAGATCATCCGCAAGAAGACAAGCCTATGGATTGTCCCGCAACAATCATCTGCAAATCCACGAACCTTCTCGCGCTATAGCGCGTGCAACCCAAAACCATCATGCCCCCCATAATTGAACAGGAGAACATCTTATGCGTCTGTTGGAAACAAGTGCAAGCACCACATGATAACAAACTAATAAAGACAAAAATTGAAAAGGCAAACACCGCTCTCGGGGCGACTACATATATCCCTCCATCTTGTCGCGTTCTAGGAGTGGTCCGACCGCGAATAAGGCGCTATGCAGCATTTCCGGCCGAACTATTACGAGCAGCTGCTCGCACTGCGAAGCGCGCCAAAAGGTTACAGTAATTCTCGAAACAGTTAGTAATCGAGAGTATATACCTACCTCTACATGTGAGTTGCATTCAAAAACTCCCAAAAAGTTTTGAATGTTTAAGTCAGGGATAAAAGACTTAGCTGGACCTGCAATTACTGAAATGCATGATAGGAGTTATGGCTAAACTTTAATCTTAAACATTCTGCCAAATAGTCCCGATTCACTGGAATGTTCCCGTGTTCCTCTGTAACTTATGTTTTCATAATAACTTTTTCTCACGTTTTGTTCCCAGAATAGCGAAGCAAGCATTGTTTTGACATTGTTTTTTGCCGTTGGGGCTTTGTAAAAGCTGTTGATGCTGAAGCTGTGTGCGAGCAATGACAGCTGCTGCATGTACTCACCGGAAATTGCTTGACAAAATGAGCCTAGGGGCACAGCAGCATCTCAGAGCTTTCGCCTTTGGTCATGTGCACTTTAGGAAATGTGATCAAAATAGGAATGAGCATGGGCATAATTGTATTCCGAAGTGGTCGAGAGTACCGTTATGCACTTTCAAAGCCCCTTTTAGTTGCACTTTTCAGTTTGAATGAAGTTTTCGGACATTCATCGCATTCTGATTTCATGAATCCGTACTGCTGTTTCCAGGATTATTATCATGAATAAATTTTCGTTTTTTCGGTGGGGTTATTTTGTTTTTTGAACAAATTTTGCTTTGCAAAACACTAAACTATCTTATATATAAAGCTGAAAGTCTGTTTGTCTGTCTGTCTGTCTGTCTGTCTGCCTGTGTGTACGTATGTTCCGAATAGAAAATTCCATTTCTGAACCGATCCGGACCAAACTTGGCACACATACGCTTCGGGGCAGGGCGGGTGTCATAGGCTACTTTTCGTCATCGATCGATATCGATTTTATCGATTTTTTGCAAAATTTGAGCTACAGGGCTGGGAGTTGGCACAGGGGGGTAATCGAGCATGCTGATTACAACTGATTACAAATATATTATTGACAGGCCCAGGCGGATCCGGGTTTGCCAACTAGTTGTTTATAAATTGCACACAATTTTATTACTTCGTATCCAACTATGTGCAGTTGCACACAGTGCACAGATTATGTGTTTCTAGATTCCGCTCATCATGGAAACGGATTTCCAAAAAAACGGGTTCCAGGGTTTTTTCCTGGTTGTATTCGAGGCCTCCATCGGAGGAAACTTTTGATGAGAATTTCTTAGAATACGTACGATATCAGCCTGCGTTCCGAGTTGCTGGTGCCAGCTTCGTGCCGAACGTCGATCGATCGATAAGGGGCGGTCCACGTGGGTTTCGGCACGGCGCTGGCACACTTGCAACTCCGGATGGTGCTCGCAGCTTGTAAAATGCGTACAATCGCACATTGTAGGACACGTATTGACCAAACAGTATATTGTGTCTTCTATAGTCCAATATTTGTCAAAAATATTACTCGAAGGGCTTCGGTTTTGAGGACATGGTCCGTAAAATCTCTCCTTTTTCCTACAAAAAAATGAATCACTAGAATTTGCTTCGAGTGACGTGTAGTTCATACTCCCCCCCCTCCCCGCCCCCCGCCAAAAATTAGGCGCGCCTGGAAAGTTCGCAGGGTGACTGAGCATTTGTGTTGATACTTTTGCTATAGATATGTTTCAGCTCAATCTGAGATGATGTGAGGAGTAATATAGCTGTCAGTCAGCTCAGTCTCATTCTCGCACTTTTATTGTCATAAATACTTCTGAGAATTTTGCTTCGGCATAGGAGGAGGTCTCACTAGCTTTCTCTGTCCAATATAGACCATAGATAATCTGAAATGGAAGGACTATATTTTTACTTTCGATATGTTCTTAATATCTGGAAAAATTCTTCAAGAACACTGCCTTACTGACGTTCCTCACAGTGCAAATGCATAATTACAAATTCAATAAGTCAACTTATTTTTTCCTTGTACTTTATTCAAACATGCAAGTCGTAACAGCTGCTTCATACTTTTTACCTCTTCGACACCGACTTCATGGCTATTTATTCATGAACTTGGTCTTGAAGTCATATGTCCAAGCTGGGCGACCAGCATACCTTCACCGAAGTGATCCTTTTCTCCAAGTGTTCATCCTTAGAATTTTTCCTCCGCGTTCATTTCCCAAAGGATCGTTGGTTTTTTGCTTTTGATAGAAAGGGATATATCTCGTAGGGCAACACGGCGATTATAGAAAATTGGGGATAATTGACTCTTTTGTTCTAGTTCTGTTTGCTCAGTACTTAACAACAAAAGGTGTACTAGTCTGATTTGCTTAAATTGAACCCAGTCATATCTTTTTCACGCAATAAAAATCAGCTATTTCGCTTTGAATCTCATACGGTGGAGGTATTCAAAAGAAATCTTAAAAAATACGCATAGAAGTAATTTTAACTAGTAATTTTTTGCTTTGAACGCATTTCTGCTTCTTTTGTTTCGAATGCGAAAATTACGCAATTTTATAATAGGCTTTGTGCGACAATGCGAAATGATGGTAAGAAACCGCTAAAATATGATTTTTGGAAAGAGACAAAAAGGGATTCCATGAGATATCCTGGAATGAATGTCCACCCGAAAAATCGTATATATCCCATAAACGGCGGTGGCGTGGTGTGGTCTGAATGTGGTTTAAGTGCATCTATAACGCATGAAAAAGATTTTGTGGTTTAATTATGGCTGCCTTTTTTAGGTCACCCGGGTGGTAGCAATTACAAAATCAGAAGCTGAAAAACAGATTTTTGTAGACTTTTGGATTCCAAATTTGTTCTCAAGATTGAAATGAAGTCTCTCACCGGCTAAAAATAATTGTTGGTTAAAAATAACTGAAAAATCAACACAAGACTTTATTGCAGAAGAATACTTTCCATTCAGCTACCCAGCTTTTTTCTTTTGGTAAGGGCATTCTCAAATCTTTATCCAAAATTTTCTTTCTGAATATATCCAATTCAAATATGGCATAGGCATAACCCCTACCCTATATGCTCATTACTTATTGGTAATTGTGTGGGGAAGAAAAGATGGCTTCGTTTTTTTGCTTCTTGGTCGTGAATTCGACTTCCACAAAAAGTCGGCTGAGCCTTCTTCCATTCTTTTGGGGGATTATCAGAGAGTGAATGTTGGCTCTCAATCCCAAGTTTTGGAAAAATGTCACTCTATGCTGTTCTTTCGTTTGAGGGCAGCATATGTCGAAATTATTTAGGACCAAAATTTCCAAACGAACTTGCTCTATGTAGTCATGTATTTGCAATCTGTGCTCTAATGCGATCACTCCATGTTACGCTGAAATTACGGATTTTATCATACTTTTAATATGTATTTTGATTTTTCTTTCCGTCAAATCATGGCTTATAATCCTTAAGGAACACGGCTTCATAATGAGGGCCCAAATTTTGACCTTGTTATTTATTTTTTTGGATTCATTCTGAAAAAATTCTCGCATTGTAGCCAAGTAGTTACTGCTCATTATTCCGTTGGATTTGTCTTTTTCCTCAATGTACACCTTCCTGTCTGGTTTATGTTTGCTTTGGAATACTCTTTTTCAAACCGGTCGAATTACAAGTTTACTAAGTGAATAAATATTTCTACTACATCATTAGACCTGAGCTTGACACAATTTTTTTAACCTTCATATTACATATTAGGTTGGCGCTCAAAACTTCGTTCGCACTTTTTCAAAAATCTATAATTTCTTATTTTCTTTAAGAATTTGCACAATTTTGAATTTTTCAGAAGAGAAATTCATAGGCTTTACAATAGCATATGATAGACTTTCGAATACGCAAATACTAGATAGAAGCTGTGAAAGAAAATTGCTTAATTTTTGATCTGTAGAGGTCTGCCAAAAATCCAAAATATTATATCATCAGACATCAGAACAGCTAGTATTAGGTCTTATGATCTGATCCTTCCATATGAGAAAATTTTGCCAATTGAGCGCTTCTAACAAAAAATATAATTTCTCAAAAAACGCTAAAAAAATGAAATTTGCGATTTTGTATTGCTTTCTTGAGGATCTTAACGCTCAGAGAAAAACTCAATCAACAAAATTTTTGCTTAGATGGAAAGGTCATAAGACCTACAATATCAACTGTTCCGATTTTTGGTGAAAGTTTTAGATTTTTGGCAGCCATACACGAAAAAAGCATCATTTGAGAAATTTTCTTTTCAGGTTCTATCTTTGTAGTGTTTGCGTGTCAGAAAATCTCTCGAATGCTATTATAGAGCGTATGATTTCCTTTTTTGAACAAAGCCAAAATTGTGCAATTACTTCGCTAGAAAGAAATTACGAAATTTTTGAAAATGATGCGAACGAACTTTCGGGCCAAACTAATATTCTAGAACATTTCGCCAAACATGTTTTGGGACGGTTGAAGATTCATTTTTTTCCCATTTTAAACTCATATACTCTTTTGAGTTTGATCAACAACTGCGCAAAGTTGAGCGAAACTTACAAAAAATGCTGTTTAACTTGCTATTCTTCTATAAATGATTTTCTGTGAATTTTTTTCGGATTTGATATCATAGTATTGTCTGCAGTGCTCTTGTTTTTTTTTTTGCATGTTCTGGGATTCATCCGCTAGATTTCCTTTGCTTCTCATTTTATATCCCAAAATTTTCCATCAATTTCTTAGAAGTCAATACAGTGATGAGAAATTACCCATCTTGGGCAGGGCAATTGCTGCGCTTGGCTTAATTGGATTCGCTGAATGCAGATCCTTCATCTTCTTATTAAGTGCAGTCTTGCATGCTAGCAGTTCGGTAAAAAACTCTAGCTGCCCTTCTGAGGCCAAATTGAATTTCAATTGGAGATGTTCTTAAGGATTACCACTTATACCATCTAGGTTTACGTAACCTACCCTTCTCATGGTAATTAGAAAAATATCAGGCTTTGAAAGTTTCGCATTTGTTCTATCTTCTATAAATTTTTCACTGCCCTTTTTTGCACTTCTTTAGCTTATACCTTTGTCTCAGGATTTCTGCACTTAGCTACTCCCAGATATGAACTTCCTCTACATATCTGCTCTTTATCCCCTCCTCCACACCAATTATCTCACCTTTGTAACTTCTTATAATGTCGGCGCCAACGTAATCTTTGTAACTCCACCAAAAGAAATTTTCTTTGTGTAAGAACTTCCTCCTTTTGCTTCATTAGATACCATCGCATGTACAAAACTCTGCATGGCTCTTTCTTTCTTGGATAGAATTTTATGCCCATTTTAAGCGGGTCCTTTAAAAAACTCACTCTCCTTCAGGCAGCTGATGAATAATCTGTATCACGTCTGAATATAAAAAAAGAGGCGCTATTCCAGTATCCGGGCCCCAAAATTTTTCTGTTGTGGATTTTGTTGAAACTTGGCCCAGGGGGTTATTCGGGCCGCTGATGCTGAATATCATATTGGTTTTGTACCATAGCGTCAATTTCTCGGGTTACGGTGGGTATACGGTAGGGGGTCAAAATCACGGAATTCGCTGAAACTTGGCCCAGGGGGGTTATTCGGCCCGCTGATGCCAAATATCACATTGGTTTTGAACCATAGAGTTATTTTTCTCGAGTTACGGTAGCTACACGGTAACGGGTGTAAAAAATAGTTATGCCTGAAACGAATGTACGGCGATTCGGACAATCGTGAAGCTTTGCACACACGACCACCGCCGCGCGCTATACATCCTGCTGCGGCTTTTGCCTAAGCAAAGCACGGGGGAAAGATACATTTGCCGATTGATTTTGGCCCCTATCGTAACCCTACCGTAACCATACAGGGAGTCGTTCTCGTGCGGAGAAAGTGTGACATTTCTAATCAGCATGTCAGATAACCCCCCTGGGTCAAGTTTCAGCGAATTCCGTGATTTTGACCCCCTACCGTATATCCACCGTAACCCAAGAAAATGACGCTACCGTACAAAACCAATATGATATTCGGCATCAGCGGCCCGAATAACCCCCTTGGGCCAAGTTTCAACAAAATCCACGACAAAAAAATTTTGGGGCCCGGATACTGGAATGGCTCCAAAAAAGAATAGTAAGAAAGTAAAACAAAAACTTCGTAAGCAATTTTCTACTAACTTTTACTTCCCGAAACATCACTTCATCTTCACTATTTACATACATAGGTGTAGCTTACTTCGGAAAATCGTTCAGTGTTTCGGATAGCTTTTCTAGTTCATTTCTTGGTTTTCTTCGTTGTTTGAGCATAAAGCTTTGAGGAAAAATCCATTTTTATGCATTTTTCACTTGAGAAACATCGTTCCATCTTTATCATCCTTGAATTTGTCGGTTACACGCACTAGTAGAGAAATACTCAACTGTATATTTTATTTTGAATTCCATATTCAAAATAAATAGATTTTGATTTGGGAACTCCTCTCAGAAAATCAACCATTGCTAGAATTAGTCAAAATTCTTCGAGATGGTTTTCAAAGATTTTACGAGATCTGACATCATGAAATGCATAGCTGGATCTCGCCCGTTCCTTAAGATAGATGATCATAAGCCGATAGCGTGACAACGTCAAATTAGTTATGCTGTGGGTCAAAAACCATTAAACCTGGATATTAACCCCCGCGGATGCGTCTTTAGACCGCCATCATTCTGAAATATAGGAATGTAGGCGTTTGGTATTTATCCATCTTTTACTTCTTATACAGATCGGAATTCTAGGCAACATGCATGTTCTATTGCAAATTTAACCTTTTTTCACTACCTTAGTAAAAAATGTAGCAATAGAAATTTTCTACCTTCTTACCTACAAACTTTGAGTTTACATTGTAAAGTATCCATATCTCCGTTCAAAACAACCGCTCTAATCTGATATTGATATAAAATTAATTTTGTCAAAGTCTTCTTCAGAAAATTCACACCGGAACTTCCGCAGGACAAGTCAAATTTCCAGCGGTTCCGCAGGACTTTGTTTACTACTACCAAAGTGAAAACGTTGAAAATGGGAAGGATTTTTGCGTCAGACTAGTCGGAAACGGGAAATTTCGCAGGATTTGTTACAAAGCGCTGCGAAAATCCCCCAGCAGTTTGACCTGCCAGTATCTTTGCAGGATTTTGAATGTGTTGTCGAACATGTCATCCCTAGTGCAGAGGATAATGAATAAGTCTCACAGTCAATAGAGCAAGGATTGAACCTCTCTTGAGTGTTCTCTTTTGCTGCTGTGGTTCGTATTCTTCGGAACTTCCGCAGCACCTTATTTGGGAACTTCCGCAGGTGACCCGACGGAACTACCCCAAACGTTCTGCGGAAATTCCGGTCAGTTTCTGAGTCCCTCGAAAACATGTAAAATGTTTCGTGGCAGATTTACGTACTGACCTTGGCGTTTTGCTTTTCCTCTTATACCATGTACCACATTATTCGTGTCAGATGTATTTTTTAGCGCCCATTTCCAATATTTACCTCATTTATTCAAACTTATATATAATATTATATATATCCAAATCAATCTTTTCGTAACTCTAGAATTTGCTAGATGGATTTCGAAAAACTTAGCCTTCACTCAAACGAGACAATAGTCAACAATTGATATGATACTATATTTACCACTTTTCTCAACGCTATTTGTAGGAGCGATGTTTCATGCACAACATTCTCATTCATCCCTTTGTTTTTTTTCTTCACATATTACTACGGATAGGCATTCAAAAATATAAACATCTGGAATGCGCAAAAGGAAAAATTAACATCGCTAGCATTATTGACGTCAATACTAACCCTCTGGCTAATCGCAGCCAGCAATTAAGTTTACAAAGCATATTCCGGCTTCTTTTTTTGTAAAACGCAATTTTCCGCTGTCGCTTTTTCTTGATTTTTAAACATTAGATTCTGGCTGCGAAGTGTAGTCAACAAAAAAGTTCAAATTACCGATGTGACCTCCGAATAAAAGCGCTGACTGACTATATAACAAAAAGCGTAAAATCGTCCAAAGTACGTATAACCAGCTCAGAGACATTTCGTTCTATTTTACGAGCTCTAAACAAAGAAAAACTTAACTTTCCGTGTTGTTGCGTAGATTCACTGCGAAAGCGAAACACATGTGGGGCCCATCACATAAAGAGAAAAACAAAAGACATTTGCACATCAAGAATTGACGTTTGACGAAACTGGCAGGCGTGACAGCGGATCGGATGGGTCGGCTGACAAATCGTAAAACTTTATTTTTATCGGGTTCTTTGGGATGAACCTACAGCCGGCCAGAGCGATTATTACGTTGAATTTGTGAGTTTTGTCCTGAGCTGTTACTTATAAAGGGCCTAAAGATGGCCATCTCACTACGCATTTGAATCCTCCAGAAGTGAATTTATTTCAGTAGCATTTTTTTTCCTTTAACTATTGAACCAGTAGTCTAAACGTGCTATTTGCAAGAGCGTTCGCTTCGGGACCCGCCACGGTTTCCCGCTGTTGGAAGATTTTTTGAGCTAACGATTTTTTATATATTAGATTGTGGATCACTTATGACTGCTATATACCAGAGAGGAATTTCCTTTTCCTAGAAATTTCTTTTGTTTTCTATTTTTATTCCTAACTTCTTCTCAAACATACCTTTTTACAGCGTATTTCCCATACGAATAGCAACGACCTATATTCCTAGTAGGATTTTTTACTTAGTGGGTTGAGGAAACCGCTCAAGAATATGAAGCGAATTTCCAGTATCAAAATTGACCCCAGTTCATAAATTTATACCACGAATGAAGGATGTTGATACATTTAATTGTTCAGGAACGTGAATTGTGCGCGTTCTTTTGTGTTGTTTTCTCCACATATCGATGCTAGAAAGAACCTGAAAATATCTGAAATTTGATATGAGTCGAGGCACGACAAGACATATATCTAATCAAAGAATGAAAAGCTCAAACGAACTAGAGTGTTTCGTTACACTTTAGCCCTGGATAGCTGTCGTATTCATTTACTTGCTACTCTTTTTCAATGAAATCGAAAACTGTTCAAGCCATTCTATAAATTATAACTAAGCTTCAGCTTTCTTTCGCGGTGTGGTATGGTGTATGGTGGTGTAGCCTTCTTCTATGGTGTAGCCTTATATAAACTTTTTATTGATAGTTTAGTATTATCACACTTTATTCATTTATATTTATTTACACTAAACATGTTCTGAGATCTAAAAAGTTAATAGAGCATGTAATTGAGTTGAAAATAAGTTTTTTTTAGCAAAAGTGACAGAATCAAAAGCACAATATATCAGGTTGTCCCGAAAGTTTGTTCGCTCCATTTTCAAAAAATCATAACTTCTTTGCATCGTAACGATTTTGCGCAGTTCAAATCTTATTAGAAAGCGTAAGGCATGTAGTTTCCAACAGTCCTCTGGAGACTTTCCAGCATATTCAGATTGCGGAGATAAAAATGAAAGAACGAAAACATTCGAAATTCGGAATTTTTGAGCAAAAACTCTAAAAATCTAGAAACTGCGAGATAAAATCCAGAAAAGCCATTATCCCAATTTTTCTTATATTTGATTATTAACTGAGTTAGGTTTGTGCTGATTGAGCTCTTCTTTCAAGTTTATAATTTTTTTGAAAATGGTGCTAACGAACCTTCGGGACAACCTAATATAATTAATTATCTTATCTATTATTTTTGATTCAATCTATAGCTTCAATATCAGAGTTATGCAAGATTCTTGTGATTGTTTTTTGATTGAGTTACCTTCGGTTCAACTTTACAAGCTGGTTCTAGAGCTTTGCATTTTTTTCTTATTTTCTTTTATCTTCTCTTGAGGCTGAAGACCGGCTGGTCTCATTTGTTTGGACCTTCTTTTTATTTCTTTTACTTCTGGTACACTTCGAGTTTATTCATACAATAAAATAAAAAAGATATAGAGTCAAGTGCAAAAGTATCAGGAAGCACAGCATTTGAGTGGGTGAAGGGCATAAGTTTGTACTAATAAGTACATTCCTGGTTAAGTTTGTATTTATAAGCACAGTATTAGTATTATACTTTGTTCATGTTGATTATATTTCCTTGATTTGTTTCTATAATAGTTCCTAAGGTGTGAATGGCCAAAGAACAAGTAATTATGACAGTTAGTAGACTAGACCATAAATACTGGAAACCCTTCGAGGTGAGAATCGCTAAGGGCCGCATGCACTAACATCCCTGCGGCGAGGGGAGCGGCGTCCCCAATGATGAAAAAGCCGCAGCGGCGTCCGCACGCGGTCCCTTCATAACGGGGGACGCCGCTCCCCTCGCCGCAGAAATGTTAGTGCATACGGGCCTAAGTCTTCATAAGGCCTCGGACCTAGCTCATGCGATTTCAGTCGCGACGCGATTTGGCAATACTTCAAATGTTCATAACTCATCGTACGGGATTTCCGAATGTACGGAAGATGGGGCATTTTAACAACCTACGAAATTTATAAGTGCTGTACATTTGGGATCTACCAGTATTGAGTTTGAAAACATCTGGCAAATTGCCAGATCGCGTCGCGACTGAAATCGCGCGAGGTATGTCCCTTGCCTAAAAGAATGCGTGCATTTGAGAGCCACCACCTTTTCACAGTTTATTTTTAGAATATTTCGATTTTTGATCTTATGCAAGTTTTGTTACTTCAGAGTTCTGAACCAAAGATTCAAGAACATTTACTTTGAGCCGCACCAAGCTTATGTGAGAGAAAAAAAAACTTCATGCACCGAACCTAATCGTTTTCTCTCTTGTCCTTCCTTGCTTTCTCAAAATATTCTTACATTAGCCATACGTCACAAGGTCTAATCTGTTGCTGAAAAATGATATCTCGTCAGCAAATCAGAATTTTACGATTCCTTTGGATGTCAGCTGCGCTGTATTGTTCGATTAGAGCTCTCTTTCCCTTTCGAAACAATGTCAGTGCCATTCAAGATATAGCTAAGTGAAGAAGAAGAGTTTTTATTTCAAAGTGTCCTATGAATAAACATCAGTGCAGAATAAGTGTTTGTAAGAATCCTGGAAGCAATATCTAGACTGGAAAAGAAGGTACTCTCAGTGCATTTACTTAAGACTTTCTTGTAACTTCACCCTTTGCAATCGTTACCTTTGCTTTGTAAGCCAACCACTTTCTACCTCTCACTAAAATGTTCAAAAGAAGTTTGTTAACCTTTGATTTAACAAGCTTGGCGGCTGGAAGGCGGGGTTTGTGACTTGATTAAGACCGCTCGCGCCTGCGACGCAGTCTGCGTCTCTCCCGCGCGCGTGCTCTCTGATCACTACTTAGCCTTAATTAGGTCACGAAGCTCTTCCGTTCAGCCACCAAGCCAGTTAAATTAAAGGGTACTTCCCCATTCACATACTCCTATTGGCCTTCTCACGATCGCACCTAAAGTTTTTTTTCCGGATTTTCACCTTGAGCCCTCTGCGATTTCATCTAGCTTTTGCCTAACACTACAATAGCGTTTTTTTCAGGTAGCGCAGAAATTTAGGTCTCGAAGAGAAATGTATCTAACTTGTGTATGTCCGAATAATGAAATACAAGGAGCTATTTTTTTTTCAGCAAACGTGGGCACAGCCTGAATAAGTGGAAACTTCCGTCATTGGTATCTCGGTTCAGATAGGCAGTTTTGTAAAGATTTATTGGAGAACATTAAGACAAGCTCGAATTTGATGGACTTTGTGAAGAGTTAGTAGGCACATCAAAAAGACGAATACATCTCATAATCGTAAGTTTGACATGTTCTACTACCTATTAAACTGTAGAAAAAGTGCTACAACTGAGGTCTAATCTACGAATAATTATGGTTTCATAATCCTTTATTATTGGTTCTACTTTTTTCACATCTAAGCCATTGTTGGGGCATTTTTTGAAAGGGAAAATTACAGGAAAAATTGTAAGATCTCATATATCTTCTATAGCACGTAAAAGTTGTAGTCGTAAACGCTAGAATGGACGTAGAGGTTTTAAATTTATCACTTGTGTAACATGTCTGGTCTTTCAAGCTAGGATGTCTGACTATCCTCCTTAACTCTATTCACAGAAATTTTTACCATATTGATTTTGAAGTCAATCGCATCATTTTGTTTTGTATGGATCAAATTTAGGAGCAAAAAAAAAATAGAACTACGCCCCTAAGTTTTCTAAATTCAGGTGATTGTGAGGAATTAGCTGAACACATAGCCAAGCATGAGCTCATGTGAATTCTGAACTCTCGTAAAGACCGTGCCCTTAAGGCAATATCAACAAAATTTTGCTCCCGGGTTTTCCTTCTCAGGCCTTTTCGTCATGCTGAATCCATATCTAGGCTTTTCAGCGCATGAAAATGGCTAAAATAGGCTTTTTAAAGCTCTTAACCGCGTCCGCTCAAAATAACATGTAAGTGGGCGGGGTCCGAACGAGGAGTCGGGGTCCGCGAGAATTCTAGAGTGTTTTTTGGATTTCCAGATGCGCTTTTTCGCTCCAAACATCACTAATAGATTATTTGGAGGATTTACTATTGCAACCTTGTGAAATCTCAATACCCATGATTTTGGCCGGACTGCTTCGGTAAAGGCACTGTCCACCCAAAATCTCGAATTCAATGTTTTTGTCTCCTTCAGGCCTTCTGAAAGCCCTAATTTCGAATATGGAGTTGAAAATCCGCGAAACCCCAAAAATCCCTGTCCGGAGCAGATTTCTCGCTCCAGAAGCAGTCTTTTGCGGCGAAGCTTGGGGGGTTTGCCTAGTGTGGGGGCCCACACTAATATGCCATCATAATCTCGCCAACCTCCATTTTGGGTGGACGGTGCCTTTAACAAGAATAGTATGGTCGAGAGAGTTAAAACTCAAATTTGGCCTCTAATGAATGAACTTCCTTGGCCAGCTTAGTTGAAGCCAGTCAATAGTTTGCATACCAAAAAACGCTCTTTGTTTGGGCACAGCTTTTTGGGTCGTTCTAGGCTTTTGCCTACCTCTTCTCATTTATCCTTGCATCATTAGAGGACCCACAATTTACATTATTGTAATATCTTAGAATAAAATCTTGAGCTATCTTATGTCACATTTGTCTTTTTGGTTAAGGACTTTTCTAGGTTAAGAGGTAGAATTAATAAGTATTGCTTTCTCACGTACCACTAAAAAAGGAATCGACTATAAAGCAAGTTACCACTCAGCAAGCTTACTGTGCCTGTGTGTTTTTTAGTTTTAAGCTCGAAAATTAGTTGGAAGAATCTTTTCTTGATAATTGAATTGGTAGAAGTAGTCGGCTTGCTGTACAAAAACATAATTCAAGTTATCTATTGAGCCTGAACACTCGATCTGTTGTATATTATCAAAAAATTTTTGGATCACCTCATTTTCGCACAATCATTCGATTGTAAAGGATTTTCTATCTCTGGGAAGGATTTCTTTGGCGTGGAGCGAATAGGGGAACTTATAACAACTAGGCTGATATTGTCAGTTTGATTTGAAAGTCTGCTTTCTTGCTCTCTCTCCTTTTTTCGTTCGCTTCATCTTATAAAATACAAACATTTATTATTTTTAACAATATTAATACTCTCAAAGCTTAGCATGTTCCCTGCCGAGACCATTCATGAAAACTTCCGCTCTCCACTCTTATTCGTGTAAAACTATTCTTCTTGAAGAATTATTCACATTAAGAGCGAATGGATTATATTAGGGTGAACGGTAAAAAATGGGACAGCTTGATTTTCATTACATTTTACAATTTTTTGTTTCTGGCAACAGCAAGTAAGCAGCAACTTAAACGTCGCTCACATGGGCGACCTTCGCTTATTATTCTGACAACGCGTTAACGCTCCTCTTCCACTACCCTACACGTGGCGCCGTGAAGAACTCGAACAGGGTTTTTTGGACAATCCTCAATCTTGCGCTGTTATACCGTAAAGTAGTAAAGCAAATGACATACCATTCGAAAGAACTCTTCATGCTCTTTCGAATGATGCGTTAAATGCATGAGATTTCCTTTCAATTTCAGAAAAAAAATCGAAAAAAACCTGAAAAATAGCTATTTTTGGCGCAACAAAAGACCAAAAAATCATGTTTTGCCCTATATTTTCCGAAGATAGATAAAATCTGAAGTAAACTGCATATGAATGGATAGAGCGTAAAAAGCTCTATCAGATGATACCTAGAAATCATGCGTTTACCTGCAAAGAATTGAATAACGCGTATCTTTGTTCTCGAAGCTGTTAATGGGCATATCTCCTGACATTGAGAGTTAAAGCCATCAAGCCGTCGTGGGTTTGGTGACTGTCCCACCACTCACTCCAGCAGTGGTACTTTGGGTGGTCTCACATGTTTCACTGCGCCGATACTGCTCAACTTCATAATTTCTCGAAGTAACTAACTTTGCATTTTAGCAATTATAAAAATTATCAATTATTTAAATGACCTTATATAGGTGCTATCTGAAAGAGAATAATTTATTCTAATATCCATCAAAATTGGAAAGTTCAGTCACTTTTATTCCTTGAGAAATCTGCAATTATTCTCAAGGTGTCCCATTTTTTACCGTTCACCCTAATATAAATCTTATAGGATATGGGCGTAGACCTTGATGGATGATGTCGGAGAAGTTTTTGTAGACTTTTTTTTCAGTAAATGGTGACTATGCATTGAAGACTCGCATTCAATAGAATATCTCACCGTAATTCAGAAGATCCTTTCATTCAAAAGCAATCTCTTTTTCTTTGATTACTTTTTGTATTGGCTCCGGCAGCTAGAATTCCCGCGTTTTTAACAAATTCGTAGGCTTGCTCTTATAGAAATTTAGGGGGATCGGAAAAGCTCTCGGGGGTCAGATTATATCTCCCTTTCTGTTGACACTGACGTTTGTACTTTTAACGACTACTGTTCGCTTGATCTAGTTTGATACAATTCAATTATTTTTTCATTTTCCATCTCACATTCTTCGTTTGATTGCTACTGTCCGGAAGAATGTGATTTTCCTATAGTACTTAAGTGCCCCTCCCCTCCCAACCCACTTCCAGGGATTGGTTTGAGGACATTCTGTGATTGATGTACTCAGATGACTCCGGAACAACTTATTCTTTGTTGCTTTTTTAATGACTAAGAAACCTACACCTTGTCTTGTGATTTCTCAAAGTTACAATGTCAAAAATCAGAAAGTCAGTTGTCTGAAAGTTTTCGCCGAGCTGGATAGGCTAGCAGTTGTTTGAATTTCTTGAAAAAAAAATTTTGAAATTTGCTTTCTCCGATCGCAAAGTTCTTAAATTCAAGGTATTTTTAAGTTTTTGCTTCAGATTTCTAGCAATTAGTGAACAGGTTACGTATAGAGCAAACCCGACGGCTACACATCCTCCTTTTCTGGTTTCTAGTCATTCATTTTAGATTTGCCAAAATTGTTTTATCTCAGAAAGCCTTGGCTTTTTTTAGCGTCATCGTGAGCGATCATGAGCATTTTCTTTGTGGAAAACGAACAGCAAATCTAAAAAATGAAGGAACACCCTGCTTGAGATCTTTTTGTTTAATCTTCTGCCACGATGTGGTACAGAAGTTGAGTTTATTATAGTTCGCCCCCAAAGCAGACGCTCCGCCTCCGCGGAACATGGAGCAGTCATTTGGATAATAGGGTCCTTACACGATTTAGTGCAGTAGGCACGATTTTAAATCGTTTGCTTTTACCAAGTACTGTCGTCTTCCACGTGCTCTTTGTTATTTGCAAAACACAATTTTTTGTGTGTTGTGCTGGAATTTACTTTGCAGCAGACACTCCACGACAATCTGGGCTTGATTAGCTCTAATTGGTCTCCTTTAACACTCGGAAGAATCTTTGCTCTTCATTGTCATTCTTTTCAGCATTGCTCTGAATATGCTTTGGATACTCTTCCATATTTATTAATAAATATATATACAGGGCGTTACAAAAAAAAGTGTGTCTAGTGTTTGTTCGTTTATAACTCTCTGGTCATGAAATATTGAAGCTTTAGGTACCATTTTATAGACCAAGCTTCAACATAAATTCTCAATATAGAGCGAATCAAGAATCTTTTTTGATTACTGTAGGAGTACAAAAGGATCTTGCAGCATATGGCGCCACTATGAGACCGTTTGGAAAAAAATCTTCAGAAAAAGCTGAGGAATTATGTAACAAGATTTTCGAGCATGCTGATTACAGTACACACATTTTTGCGCGCTCGCACAACTTTTCAAATCTAATCAGATTTCTGATAAGTAGCAGAAATCGGTTGCTGTGGTACATTTGGTACAACTTATGAAAAAACATTGCGTATGCGAGTTTCATGTTTGAAATTTGAAATCAGCTCCTCTGAGTAATCTAATGTAAGTATTTCCAGCTTCTTTGGTCTTTTTCACAAGTTATGATCCTTGATGACTCGATACCCTCCTCAAAGTTGCTACGGTAATCCTGCAGTAGTGAAGAGTGGTTCTAATTCACTCCATACAGCAAATCCAAGTTGACGCCAGCTCTACAAAATGGTACCCAAATCTTCTCGAAAGACTCGATGACAAGAAGTTGTTACAATCACATTTTCTTGGGACACCCCATACATAGATGTCCTCCAAAAACTGCTCAACCACATCACTACCGTGTTGATGGCTTGTGAAAGTTCAGTTCTGCCTAAACACGAATGATTTATGAGGTCCGATGTACTTAGGTCACCAAAACTTGCTTTTTAATTCAAAGCGCTCTCTTCATCTACCTTGAGGTTAGGCTTTTTGCATAGATTTAATTATCGATAGCTCGAGTTTCCCCCTTATCATTTCCGCAAATTCTTCGAGAAGATGAGGTACCAAGCGGTAATGAAAAAAACGATGTCCCTCACTCATGCTTATTTCCCTTGTTAGGTGCAATCTCCTTATAATTTACATAAAATTAGTGAGCTATGATGTAAGTTGTGCCGCTCGACATTATCAGATTTTCAACGTCAAAATTATATCATAGCACCAGGTTTTCTACTCAACGACTTTGATTGAAAATGACGCATTTTCTCAACTAGATTTTATCGAACTCAATCTTAACTAGATTTTATCAAATTCAACTATAAAAATGTCGCACAAATGTGCTCTTCGCCAAATTTGCCCATGGTTCAAGTTTTTGTCTTTGGCACGATAATTTCGTTATTTATATTCACTATTATAATTTCTTTAATTTTCTGAGCTCCCTGTACATGCCGTTTTAGGTTCAACGCTTTTTCACTCCTATTGTTAGTGTCATTATGCTACTGATATTCAACATTTGTGAATTTAGGTAGAAATAGAGCCAGTCAGAGCAACTTTGATGGTATGTTTGCTAAAAGAATTTCGGTAGAGGCTGAATTGTTGAATTCTGCTTTCAAATTAGCTGTGTCAATGTTCACTCATTCTTTTATGCGCATGTAAGGCTGCGTTCAAACTTTTCCGTTCCAGCGCCGTTTCAGCGCCGTGCCAAAGCCGTGCCAGCGCCGTTTCAGTGCCGTGTCAGAAAGTCGATGGATTATACGGCCTCAACGTAATTTTCAGCACAGGAACAACCTTTTAGGCTGCTTGAAAAGTTGACAAATCCTACTTCAAAAAGTAAATTTTCCTGCAAATTTTTTAATGTGAGTGTTAAAACAATATTGTTTATTTTTTGATTTTTTTATTAATCCTACAATTTTTTTTAAAAAATTCTTGCAAAAAAAATGTGAACGTCACTGCATGCAATTCGATATTCTTTGAAATTTCACATTTGCTCATATGATATGCATTGGATAGGCGTATTTTTGCACATTTTGATGTATTATAAAATCTCAGGGGACTGATCGATTATCAGGCTCAGTAACCTATTTTTATAGGGATGAATTCAAAAGCAGGGAAAAAGGGGAAAACCCTTTTGAGCCAAGAATGAATGGTTGGGCCAAGGAATTAGAATATGATGCACTATTAGTAAAATCCATTGAGCAATTGGCTATAATTTCATGATTTTCACTTTTTTAACAGCTAGGACAAATTTTGTGTGAAATTTGGGATCCAGGTCAATCGAGCTATCCCACAAAAATGGTTGAAATGCTTATTGTTGTTTCGTGATAGCAGCGATTTTTCTCATAAAAACTGTATTACTTGCTTTTATCCCTGAGCTTCTTGTTGAAGAAGTATAGATCAATCCCAAGCTCAGATTTCTGAGAGCCCAAAATTTTTCGTGCACTCTTACTCGCCTTTCATTAAACCCTTTGATCCAAACATCGCTCGTCAAGCACACTAGATAAAGTACACACAGACAGGAAATAGGAAGAGACTGGACTCGCTCAACAACAGAACACAGGAAATGACATCCTGGGCAAACATACTGTGATTACTTAGTAGCTTTTTCTTAAAGTTGTGTGGCTGCTATGTATCTCTGCTTTTGAGACTATTTTAAGTCAAAAGCTGAGCTGGCAAATAAGTCTGAATTCATCAAAAGTAGCTTTTTAGTGCGTTCGTTTCACACATAGAAGATTCATTTTTTGAATATTTCTATAGCATTTTTCGGTAAATTTCCAACTTGCACGAATAATCAAAAAAGGAGGCTTCCAAACTGCTTTTATATTAGTGCTGGTGCCTCCAGAAATCCGCAAAAACTCCGAGTACATAAAAAATAAGAGTGAGAGAATTTTTCGAAGAAAAGAAGAAAATAGAGGTTGAGTTGCCTCTATAGAGTTGTGTCTACATTTATTGTGACAGATATCCGTGAAGGTGAAAAAATATTTGGATGTCTATTTTCGCATAAGTGTCAAATTTTAGACTGTCATAAAGTTTTTTTTTGAAAAAACGAAAAAATTGTAACGGAACTTACCCTTTGAATCAACGGGATTGGCTGCTGGAAGGCTAGCTCGCGCCCGCGACGCAGCCTGCGTCTCTCCTGCGGGTGTGCTCCCTGATCACTCTCTAGTTTTGATCAGCCCTTGAAGCCCCGCCTTCCAGCCGCCAGTGCCGTTATCAAAGGGTACTCTGCTACTCTGTCACTACCTAATAATTTGCTAGATGCTTCGCTTTCGAATTTTTTTGTAGCGATCGGTCGGATCAACAAATTAATTTGAAGAGGACGGGAAGCTGAACTTCCTCTTTTGCGCAATTAAAAATATCTGCTCGGTATGCTTTCAACGCTAAATATGTTTGATCACGCATTCTTTTCGAACATAGATCTGACTGCCATGAAAATAAATACATTATTTCACTCGCTTAATTTGCTACATAAATATTCATCACTATAAAAGATACTTGAATGCACTTCAACTATAGTACATAGTAGCTAAACTAGCTTGCAATGAACTACATGTTTCTGACTAAAAATGACATCATATCCCTGAAACTGCAAAGCATGCAGTAACTTTCGAGCGCAATACAGTGTTCTGCTGCAAAAAACTCATCAAAAGTGTTTTTCACTTGTTGTTGTGCCATCTTGCTTTAGCAGACAATACTATGGGTTCTCTCTATGAATTACATTGTGATTGCGCTGCAATTAATTCATATCTTGTTGTGTTTATTGCATTTTGCATTCCGACAACAACGGGTTAACATATGACTCATGTACAGAAGTTACCGATGCGGAACATTCACCTAATTTTCGTAGTGATTCGGCCTTCTAGTTTTTTTTAGCAAAGTTGTAAATTAGCTTTTGTTCAAAGGTACTTCTCTTCACAATAACTCTATCAAAAATGTTTTAAGAGTATTTTAGGTATAATTTTGGTGGATTTTGAATTTCGCGCGTATAATACAACAAAATCGCCAATCTCGTGCTTTTGGCTAGATTGAAAGTTATTAATTAGTGCTCCCTCTTTTCTGAGCTTTTTTTAATTTTCTCTAAAAATAGTATTACATTGGGACGTAAGTCCTCCAACAAAACATCAAGAAGAAAACTCATTCATAAGGCTTAGGAAATCAAATCAAATCAAATCAAATCAAATTTAGAAAATAAAATAGAACAAAATTAGACCATTTTACATCCTTACCGATTCAAATTCGATGGGTCCATTTTTTGGCATTTGTTTGCAGCAAAATGGCAAAAGCATTTGTTGTTTCCAGCAATACTATGTACAAAAACATGCTTTGCTCTATCTCAAATACTATTGC
This sequence comes from Cylicocyclus nassatus, assembly GCA_958299035.1. Classification (NCBI taxonomy): domain Eukaryota; kingdom Metazoa; phylum Nematoda; class Chromadorea; order Rhabditida; family Strongylidae; genus Cylicocyclus; species Cylicocyclus nassatus. The sequence goes on along the minus strand of CATQJL010000305.1, from coordinate 72,239,054 downwards.
AAAAAAGTTAATTTGAACTAGGGAGAATGCATCTAAAAATTTCGGTGCAGGACTTTGTTGCACCTAATGCTAATTTTCAACCGTGCCAATTTGTGCTCCTGTCTTCCTTTTATGTCTTTTAGATTATTAATCTAAAATGTATGGATGGTGATATAAGCTCTGTAACAACTAACTTAGCCTATATTTTCGTTTTATGCTTTGCCTACATCTAAGGCTTCATAGTCTCGTCCCTCAAATCTTATTGCACCTCATCCAAACATTGCGTGCAGCTGTCGGGATTTGAAATGCATGAAAACAACATCATTATCATGCTTTAGATTCATAATTTATTGAGGGCGTAGCCGTGGGAGGACATATTTACTATCTCATGGGAAAAACGAGTGTTGAAGAAGTTGAGCATCTCATTCTGACAAATTTTTGTGATTTTGTTCTCTCAACAACTGTCTACTGGCAAGTGCCGGCTATAAAATGGAACGTTAATATACATGTAATGAAGAAATTTGCCATTTTATTTTCGATGACTCCTTATCGCCTGCCGTAACTTTTTCAAACAAAAGTATAAGAAAAACAACAATCTCTTTACCTAGGCTCTAAACTCAAAGTGTTCGCGACTCGTGATGCAAGCCACTCCTCGAAACAGGACGCCGGGAGCGCTGGCTATCGCGTTACTTGAGCCGCTATTCAGTTCGCGCCAAGACCTTTCCTGCTGGGCGCGTTGCCAAGTCACAGGGTATATAAGGGCGGGCACGTCGCGGTCTACGCCTCTTCGAGTTCAGTTCGTATTGATTGTTTTATGGTATCGTTCGTGCTGGCAGCGCCTCCAGCAGCTCCCGCAGATGATCATCGGTTTCGAGCGGTTGAGCTTTTGCTATCTTCTTGGTTTTGGAGACGCGTAGCTAAACATCATGGCTCGTCTTGCCAAGGAAGTATACTAGCGGGAGTGAAGAGGGGTCACACAGTCCCGGAAGGGCTGGGGGCTTGCGGTTGTCCCAGTGGAGTACCCGGAACTACTTGTTGGAGACGATCACCATCAGCATCGGTAGCACGAGACGAGGCGGCTGTCACGTGCCTAGTTTTTCCTGGGTTTGACGTAGTAGTTTTAGTAGTTTTAATAGTTTCAGTAGTCTTAGTAGTATTAGTGGTTTATTGTTGTGTATATTTGTAGATAAATGTAATCTGAACCAGTCGGTCTTTTCTTTCCTCAGCGTTACGCGCTATTTATTGTGCCGTTCATACGGGTAGGGGGTAGTCCTCGGCAGCGGCCGTTAAGGGTCATGAACCTTGGCGGACGCGCGACATCGTAGGGGACAACGGGGATTAGGTGTAGACGCGGCGAGCACTTGCGAAAGGTGCTGGTCCCGCCGAGCCGCCACAAAGTGTGAGTACTTTTCAATAGTACAGATAATCTATAAAAAAGCCTTATACAATCAGAAAACTTCGTGTCTCAAGCTGGTTGTCTCGTGCCTTCGAATACTTTTATTCTACAGCTGAGGGTGAGGCCTCTACTCCTTTTTTGGCGTTTTGCTTTCCTTGTTCATTTATCAATAATTTTGCAATTCTATTCGGACGCTAATCATTGTGGGACCGCGAATGCTTCCTGCTTCGTAACTAACAACTCAGAACAATGAAACTCGTTAACATTTTTGAAAATTCAGAAAATATCAACCATTAAAAACCTCAAAAAAGCCACCTATCTGTGACACTACGGGTTTTTGATTTGATGAATTAGAGCTCAGCTTGGAAAATCTGACAGCTTCATTAGCGATGAGAATGCACTATTCTTGACACAAATCAAGCATGAATGGGCACTAATAGATCACCACATATGCCCTTTAAGTCACTGCTGTCCGGATTTTCCTGTTTAAAATCTTAGAAAAGAACAATATGCGCATAAATTACACAGTTTAAAGACATGTCATTTATCTTTGATTCGCTTGAACTTTTCGGACACAGAACAGCTGACGTTTCCGTTGTGTGACTTTTGGCAATTATTCAACTTGAGCCTTGACAAATTGCTATAGCGACTGCGCTCTCTAATCTTGATAGCTAGGAGGTTGGAGTCTAGGCTGGCCGGGATATGGAAACTTACTTTCTCAGTATCTCCTTTTCGGGAAAGTCTTTGCTCAACAGATCTATCGGTTTTACTCAACCATGCTCAAAGTCGGTGCATTTTGTGCTATACTACAGGAACATTGTTTTTGCAAAAATGTGATCCATATTATAAGGAAAAAGAGTATTCGTTAAACCTAAAGCTACTTATTCCTCGTTAAAAAAAGATCTTACAATGATGTAGTTCTATTTGTTAGTTGTGCCAGCACGAGGTTTCGGCGAAGCTTTATTAGTAGAGCGGCTAAATGTTTCGAGCAGTCCTCGTCTTCAGAGGCCTAAAGTGGCGCGCGATTAATGATCTTATGTCTATCCCACCAAACGCCTTGTCAACCCTGGCCAGTTTTTTGATCCTCCCTATGGATTCACTAGTGAAGATCAAATGGGATGACGAACTGACCGTAGCTCTACCGCTATCGCACCGATGGTGGTGTGCGACCGCCTTCTGCGAATTAGCAGTGCGAATTAGCCATACAAGTCAATCTATTGCACTACTCTGTCACAGCTCACATAGCGGGATGAATGGCAGAAATTCATTTGTAATGGCTAAACACTCATTTCTACTGTTCATTTGCGGGTTCCTATGAGTTATATGAGTTATATATATTATATATTAGTTATATGTTTTATGAGTAGAATCGAGAACCCGGTGTTGTTACGACAACCTCTTATGTATTGCAGATATATCGACGACTGCTGTCTCATAACACCCACGCAGTCCGAAATGGACGAATGCTTTTGATTACTGAATCAGAATCTCAATACATAAGATTTACGCGAGAACAACCGAACGGATGGTTGGCTGCCTTACCTAAACGTGCAATTTGAATTCTCTGGCTGTAATGCGATTGTGAAATGGTATCGAAAGTAGAGCTACAAAAATATCTTACTATATGCTCGTTCTTCACATCCATCTGCTGTTAAGCATGCTGTTATACGAAATATGTTTAAGACCACAGCACAAGTTTGTACAGGAGATGAAGAGAGAACGGAGTCACGAGCTATGGCTTTGAGCACGCTAAGAATAACGGATACCAAATGCACAGATTGCATGGTAGAATTAGGAAAGACGATGCTCAGCACAGTAGTAAAATACCACTCTGTTTACCTTACATCTCCGAGCAAGTCAGTGCTGCCGTACAGCATAGCATAAAGCGAGCACAGTTATGCGATGATATCATTCTCGTGAACATCCCAAGCGATAACATCAGGAAGCGACTTGTGCGAAATAGGCGTTACGACAAATACTGCATTTCGAAAGAATGCACTATTTGTCCGTATAACAATTTCGGTGACTGCGCTGAAACAGGTGTGGTATATCAGATTGATTGCTTGACATGCGGCGCCACCTACATTGGAGAAACTGGAAGAGCACTTGGTGTGAGAATGAAGGAGCATCTAGCCAGTAAGAGAAAAGGTAGTCTGACATCACCTCTCGGAAGGCACAAGCACAACGATCTGACAATGACTATCTAATCAAATGCTCCATTTTGGCTTACGAACCGGATATCTCTGCACTGAAAGCTCTCGAAGCCTTCTGGATCTCTCATAGGAACCCGCAAATGAACAGTAGAAATGAGTGTTTAGCCATTACAAATGAATTTCTGCCATTCATCCCGCTATGTGAGCTGTGACAGAGTAGTGCAATAGATTGACTTGTGTGGCTAATTTGCACTACTAATTCGGAGAAGGCGGTCGCACACCACCATCGGTGCGATAGCGGTAGAGCTACGGTCAGTTCGCCATTTGATTTTCACTAATGAATCCATAGGATCGAAAAACTGGCCAGGGTTGACAAGGCGTTTGGTGGGACAAACATAAGATCATTAATCGCGCGTCACTTTAGGCCTCTGAAGACGAGGATTGCTCGAAACGTGAGGCCGCTCTACTAATAAAGCTTCGCCGAAACGTCGTGCTGGCACAACTAACAAATAGAACTACAGAAAAGAGGACAATCAAGCTAAAGATCTTACAATTAGATAAGTTCGAAAATGAATGGTATTTGTTTCAAAAGCCAAATCAAACAATGAGAAAGCACTGTCTCAAGCGAAAAGGGATTCTAGGATAAAGATTAAACAACTACATACTCGGCTTAAAGTATGGCTTTTCGATGAAGAAATCCAATAATATAAAAGTTGAGAAGTAAGACATCCCTTGATTTCAATCAACAAAAAACGAAATTATCAAGTTCCTTATAATATCGCCCATCAAACTTTTTTTTTTAAATTTGTACGTTAGACTGTTCATAATTTATTGTTTAATATGCATAGAATCAAGTTGGGCGTGGAAGATGATCTAAAATAAAAGCTAAATCATATTTTTGCCAGATAGGGAATAAAAATCGCGTCAAGTTATTTGAAACAATGTCTTTACATCAGGAAGAATTTGTACTCTACAAAATGCAGTTTTGAACATCTGAAAGTTCTGCGATTCAAAAAAGTATACAAATTGGACAAATTTATAAATTCTACGAGCATGCTGCATGCAACACGGTCATAAATATATAATGGATTCTTTAGAGAAAACACAGATTGAAGTTTTTCTCCTAAGCTACGATAGTGTAGATTCAAGAAAACAAAAGCAGTCCTTATCCTAGGCTGAGCCAGTTTCAGTGGCGAAGAATCCAATTCTAAATTTGCCGTTACCGTAATTTTTCGGGTCGACCAGTAGCGTCTTTGCATACGGTAGGAAGTACGGTCTGGGCTGGATTCCAGAGCTAAAGTTTTTGCCCAAGAATGACTCATAGAAATTGGCCCTTGTACAATAGCTTATTTAAGACTCCCCTGTCACATTCCATGAAAATCAGATATTTGATTTGTCTGGATATTGCCTTCAAGCGTCCTTCCATTATCTTACAAGTCTGCAAGCCTGAACTTTGGTTTAGCAATCACATAGACACAATCGTGCTACAATGAAAGCTTTTTAGAACTCCTCTGCTCTCTAACTAGGTATGAGGTTCTTTGAGGTGTGATGGCGTATGTAAAGAAAGCTAATCTGAGAAAAGACTTCAAATAAAGTGGCTTTGTCCCGACGGTCTCTCCTCCCCCCCCTCCCTCTACTCCCACCTGAAATAGTCGCAAAATATTTTTTGAAACTAGCCCTCATAATTTTTGAGAATGAGTGCTGAATTTTTTTCTATTAGGTTGGTCCGAAAGTTCGTTCGCACCATTTTCAGAAAATCATAACTTCCTTCCCTCACAATGATTTTGCGCAATTCGAATTTTATTAGAAAGCGTAAAGCATGTAGTTTCCAATAGTCCCCTGGTGACTTTCCAGCATGTTCAGATTGCAGAGATTAAAATGAAAGAACGAAAACATCCCAAATTCGGAATTTTTGAGAAACAATTGCAGAAATCTAGAAAATGCGCGATAATATCCAGAAAAGCCATTATCCTAATTTTTCTTATATTTGATTACCAACTGAGTTAAGTTTGTGCTGATCGAGCTCTTCTTTCAAAAGTTATGAATTTTTGAAAAAAAATGCCGAATAATCAATTTCTTAGGAATTCTTAGGAAAGTGATTTTTCGGAATTTTTTTCAAAAAATCATATCTTTTGAAAGAAGAGCTCGATCAGCACAAACTTAACTCTGTTAGTAATCAAATATAAGAAAAATTAGGTTAATGGCTTTTCTGGGTTTTATCGCGCAGTTTCTAGATTTTTGGAATTGTTTCTCAAAAATTCCGAATTTCGGATGTTTTCGTTCTTTCATTTTTATCTCTGCAGTCTGAACATGCTGGAAAGTCTACAAGGGACGATTGCAAACTACATGCTTTACGCTTTCTGATGAAATTTAAATTGCGCAAAATCGTAGGAAGGAAAAGAAGTTATGATTTTTTGAAAATGATGCGAACGAACTTTCGGACCAACCTAATAAATTAAATATTTGCAACAACGTTCAAACTCTTTCAAGCTTGACTTTGGAATTTTTTCTGCAGATCGCATGTCTCATGCATTCCGAAGAAAAAAAACAGATTTCTAGTTGTTTTCTTTTGCTTGTGACTCAAATAAAAACATCAGGGACAAGGAGGTTAATTTTATCTTTAATTTATCTGTAGGGAAGTAATACACGCAAAGATTTGGAAACCAACGTTACCCAAGGGGCTTTTTGGGCCACATAATTTTTCTGAACCCTCTTTTTTCAGAGAATGGGAATGCTTTCAGATTTTAGCGGATCTATAAACCCCAAAGTTCTGGAAGAAGAAAGTGTGCTGCAGCCACGCTTCTGGAGAAATCTTTGCGAAGCTGACTTAGAATTTGTCCAAATTCCTCCACTTCAGAGAGCAGCGAAGCATTTTTTCTCGAAATATTTCGTTTTCACATGACAGCCTTGTGACAGGAATTCGCTTTGATGTATTTCATCAATCAACTGCAATACATGCAACATTCTTCTGTGTATGTAAAGGACTGATGCACATCTTATTTATTTATAGCTTTCTTAGTTAGAGCAATCATTAGGTCTATCTCCTTGCTGAGAGCAAAGTTTTTTGTGCGACTTTGCAAGCATATTATGCAATAAATCTAATTTTGGAGAGTGACGTTTTAGTCGGATCATAAATTATTCAAAATGATTTTCGTATCACAATATTATGAGAAAGCAATAGATGTGTACCTTTTCTCGTCTTATGTAGCTCTTGCTAGTAAGTTCCGACGGAGTAGGATTACTTCTGGTTTGTTCTTCGCACCTTAACAAACTACGAGGTATGGCCTTTTTCGTGAGCTTCCAGAAATTTTTCGAAGAAGCCTTAGCACGCATTCACTCATAGAAATGAAGTTCTTGCATTCTTAAGAGTTTCTAGCAATGAATAATTTACTAAAAATTGCAGAAAATTCTCATAGCAAAGGTTCTTAGTTTGATAAAGCAGAAGCATATGCTCTTCTGCAGTATTTGAAGATTGCTATCCTTGCGGTTATTTCACTTTGTTGGCCTTCTTTATATAAGAAGAACTTGGTCGAATGCTCTACTACTAGTCTTTCCCGGATGTTATAAATTTTATTGAATATGTCTGTCGACTAAAGTCGAAGAGAAGAATTCGCTTCAAAGCAATACAAGGAGCTGGGATGACCAATAAAAGCTAAAAAAGCGGCATTTCCTCAAAATGCTCCTCCTCCTGCCCGGCCTGAGTCCGTTTCTAGGTTTTGAAAACGAAGTCCCCCTTGACTTTCGCCAAAATTTACGAAGTCCCCTTTGACCCCAAAGCGTATCTGTAAAAAACCCTCAAAGAAAGAAACGTTGACTATAAAAACGTCGCAATTTTTTTTCGGCCACGAAAACGATATCCCCTTTGCTTTTTCGCCCCAAAAACAAGGTCCAGCTCATTTCCTTGCGATCTGTGCCGGACCCTGTCTCCGGTTCGGCCCGGAAGCTGAAAAGATGCGAAAAATTTGCTGCTCTTCCTGCCATGGTCAACAATAGCAGTTTTTCAGTTTAAATTTTTAGAAGGGCATCGTATGAGCACCTCCATTTTTGCTTATGTAAGAAATGTTTCCCCTCATTCTTTGCAGAATTCTTTGCAATTTCCAAACCATTTATTTGACTCTTCGAGGTAGTCATCACTAATTATAGACCTTAGAAAGTAATGCGTGTTTAGAATTACTCATATGATAAAGAATTCCTGGCCATGCAAGAGCAACCATGCAGCGCTACTACTCATCTATCTTTCACACCAAAACAAGCGTGAGATAATGTTCTAAATGCTGTATTCATGCTCATCTTGCTATCTAGCATTTATCACGCTTGATTTGCAATTTTTCACGTCTTAGCTTTATGAATTATGTATTTCTTTGTTTACTCGCAGATCCACTCGAATGATCCTGGTCAACCTACATCCGCTTCCGTGAATCTGCAGCGCTGATTCCATTTGAATTAATAAGCTTGGACTGAGAAAGTAGCCATACTATGAAATTCTTCAGAATACAACGTCCCGATATCTTTATGATTAGATCAAAATTGCCCTCAATATCAATGAATTAAAATGTTTTTACAGGCCTAGCCGATTATTTTGGAACCATACTGAGAAGTTCTTTATAAAGGTGAAGCCTTTTTCGCTAAAATTCCAGAAATAGGCACATTAAATCCATAAAAAGAAAAATATCTGTAAATTGCTGGGTGCAAAACTTAGATTGGGCCATGCACGCTGACGAATCTTGGGTTTTGGAAGACGCTAGTTTCTACCTCACATGAACAATCCAATATCTCAAAATCTTAAATAAATCTTTCCTTTTTTCCAGGCGCCCGATCTCATTTGTGTTTTACGCCATGCGGCCAAAAAATTTTCTACTAGATTTTACCATAACATTGCATAGAAAGGTGTATTCATTTGCTGATCGCGGTCACTACCTCCGCAACAGGTTTCGGTTAAATGATATGGGTTATTCTATCTTTACAAGACCTTACCATAACTGGATAGGATACCCTGGGTAATCAGCATGTCAATCAACTTCTTAGGCAAGCAAGGTTTGAGATTTTTGACTCAAACCCTACACCTACAGTAAACCCATGTGATGGACATCATTTTGATATCAGCTTGTCCAAACCTTTAGCGAAATGTGAGATTTTGAAATTTTGGGTTCGATATTGTGGGAATGGCACCCAAGCTAGAATTACACTGTGCATTTCACACACGTTGACTTTTCTATTTATGGAGGCTCTGTAAAATTCAGAATGTAACCTAATACTGCACTGTTTTTTACACCTTTGCGCAAATGCCTTTTTCAGTTGCTTCATGCATACGTTTTTGCTATCAAGTTTCTTCGTCATTTTCTTACTTTGCACCTCGATGAGTATTCAGACTGCTACTTATGACATCCAAATCAAATTTTAAGATTTTTATATATTCACTTGCAGCCTTGGTATTTTGCTATATATTATACGTAGGGTGCAGAACAATATCTTGAGTTTGTGATTTGCCATTTTAGGTGCATCTCAGTAAATTGTCAAATAAACTCTAGTGGTCCTTGAATGAAATGCTTTGATGTTGGTACTGCATTATTTGATTCGAAAAGAAGAACAAGTGGGCGGGGGGGGGGGGGGGAAGAGGTCCATATTTCTAGAAAAAATCTAAGACGGAAGCATTAGTGTGGCAAGCTGTTAAAATTCATCAGGTACGACAAGGACTGTAGATTTCAGCTGTAGCTGTATCACAGAACTCTTGGCAATGACTAATCCGTAAACCGTACTTTATACTTGTGCTGTTTTTTCTTGAGTCTGTTCAGGAAAAGATGTCTCAATGTAGTATGTTTTTCTACCTTGTGAATGGTTCTCATCGTTCCTCCTCTATTTCTCTCGTGCCGCTGAAAGTACTCAGTGAATTTATCATCTGTTTGCAGTATTTGAGGAACATATTTTTACTATGTACTGGGAGAAATGCGTTTCCACGTATTCTACAAAAAGTTTCTTGGTACCGGTGAATCAGATAATTTGGATTTTTCTCCTCTAAAAAATGGAAAATCTGGAAACTATACTAGCTGTACTTTTGATTAGAGTTTGGTGATCTGTGCCTTTTGATGAAGATAAATTTGATTTGATCGGGCACTTCTACTAAAAATTGTGGTCTCTAGTTCGAAATTTGATTTTGTTTGTTAAATTCTGATCTGTTAGGTTGCTGCATAAGTTCTGTCCGATTTGAATTTTTTGGGTTCAAAATGTCATAACTTCTTTCATAGTCAACTTTATTCTAAGATCATAGTTTCTATGTGTTGAGCAGTTCCTTGGCTATCAGACACATATTGAGATCTGCGAAAATCCTTGTTAAGGAAGAAGCAAGAACTTGAAAACTTCACAGCGTTTTTTTTTCAAGCCTGTCTTTTTTGACCTGGCAATGCTCCCTTATGAGAATTAAAAGGCGTTTTATCTAACAATGGGTAGATAGAGGAGTTTTCATAGACTATTTTGCAACATAAAAGAACTCATAGGATCTGCGTCTGGAAAACATCATCAAAAAAAAACTCATCGATTACTTCTATTCGCAGAAGGTTATTGCTTGTAGAACAGCTATACAATCAATAATGTTCGAGAATGAATCTAGCAAGACGTTTTCTTCATAGAATCGAGCTTCTGCATATACTAGCCTTCTACACCCTTATTCCGCAACCAATAAAAGAACTTGACTCGAAGGGCGCATTGTGGAGATTCTCTCGCAAGAACATATTTTTAGGGTGAGAACATACTTCGGCCACTTGGAGATTTTAGGTTTGAACTCTCCTTACACTAAGAAATTTATCGAAATTTTGGTGTGCTTTAGAAAGAGCAAGAAAAGTACTTTCTAATGGTGCTAACAATACCGCATTAGAGATGAAATTCTCTTAGAACAGCGGCTTCAAACATTAGGCAAAAAAAATCGGACAGAACTTATGCAGCAACCTAATACATCACAGTACTATGTATATCATATACTGTGCAAATCAGCTCGAATCTCTTTGCGTGTTTCTATTTCTTATAATTTTCCTTGTGTCTAAACCTAATAGTTAGATGTTTTGGAAAAGATCTAATCCTGCTATGAAAGTATCCAAGATAAGGAATGGAAGTGTGGACAAAAAGCCATAGAAATTAGTAGGGTCCATGATCAAAGCAGTATTAGCCCCTCATTCTCAAAGTCACGGTATCCCCTTCCAATAAAAAAAAAATTGAGATTTGAGCTCAGTAATGACGCTCCCTTTTGCTCTCTTGCAGCATTCTGGAGCGAACATCAACGCAATAAAAATAGTCTATATAAATGTAAATAGAGCCTTTCTCGCTTATAACCTTCTCATATGTAAGTATGCTAATTGCGTTTCGCATTTCTCATCTTTTGCCCGAATATTGCTCTTAGGGCAAAGCTAGCAGTCAGTCAGTAAGTTCACAGGCACCAAAGCATGCAGTCACACACCCCTCCGTTTCCCATGTACCAGCAGATTTTTAGTCGTTGTACTTTTAGGAGTGCAAAAATAGAAAAACAAACTTTAAACCGCCTCATTTTGAGCTATAAGTCATATCTCTAGGTTGTTGCTAACGCATTTTCCTGGACTTTTCTCTCTTTAATCCTCTTTGGGTTGATCACAATGATTTGTCTTCAAGTAGGACTAATCTTCACTTCATTTTACTGCGAACCGTCTCCCATTATTAAATTTGGGCTTTGGACTCTCAGGGAAAAACTGTAAATGTAATCAGATTTTAGCAACCTTCTCATAAGGCAATCAAAGCAAATTCTGAGTGCCCACTTAGAGAAACAAACCATGCAGAAACTTGGTCACTATGAATTTTCATGACTAAGCAAAGATAAAAGTAACGAAAAAAAAATAGAAATTCGATCAAAAATTGTGGCCGGATGACTGAGTTGTGCCAAGATCTGCTGCGTTTGATTTTAAGAAATTATTCCTTTGAGAGCAGTCCGACTACAACTCAGCAAAATGTGCTTTATTTCGATGTTATTGAGGGCTTGTTGATACCCAAAATCAGGACATGTCAAATTTCGAAGTATGGAAGGTTTTTGATAGACTAAATGTACCTTCTTTCAACTTTACCTAGCGTGGGTCTGCATCGTTCCGCATTCTCTTTTATCTTCCTGAGGCTGGGCACCAGCTGGTTTTATGTGTGGAGTTTTTTATTTTCTGTTGTGGCGCGCCTTGAGTGCAGTTATGAAATAAAATCAAATGAAATAAATTATCAAGGTGTTTTCCGATGTCAAACTTTTCCCATAAAAAATACTATTGTCTTGTCCACGCCATTTGTTGGAAGATACAGTCGAAACATTTGCTTCCAAATTCGACTAAAGATGTAATAGAGCTTGAAATCATAATCAATCAGTTTACTGTATAAGTAACTTTGAAGGGAGGCAGATCATAGCAAAAAAAAATAAAACAGCAATTTTCAGTACTAATAATCGGAATTGTCTTGCTGTTTCTACCATACTATACCAGAACTCAAAGCTGTGTTCAGCTTACTGAGTACTGTAGCTCTTCGAAATACCTTTACCTTATACTGTGATCTTCCTTTTTAAGTGTCCATTACATTTTTAGTATTTTTGCTCTTTCTTGTTTCCTTCCAGTACGAAAAAAAGCGGGGTAAAAGTAACATCATGAAACGTTATGCGTTCTCCTCTAATTCTTTAATTGGATTAGTAGATCGGGCAAAGATAACTTGCAGAAAGCGTTCTTGAGATGAAACTTTAGCATTTCATTGCAGTTGCACATTCACTTTTTCCAAGCTTGCATATCGAGAGATGTTGCGAGCTAGTAATAGACTGTTGTCAGCATAATTTTAGAAGGAAAGGAATCCTAGATATGATGTCACCGAGCTACAACTTAGGCATTGAGGAATCTAATATACTGCCATATAAATTGCGTGACTTTTAAACGTTTTGGTGTCCGCCTAAGAAGGAATCTCGAAATTTTGCTTTTGTCCACGTAAAGTAGTAAACCAGATTGAAACAGATGACGAAATATAACTTTTGAAACTCTTCATAGAGCATTCTCGAAAATACCAGTCTCTATAGGCTCCCATTGATACCAATCTATAAGAATTAAACTTTTGAAAGCCGTATACTTTGATTTTCATCATTCTAATATCACATTTCTCTATACATCTGATTTGAAATCTTATTCTGGGTCCTGTAACTTTTCTATCTCGCGCTTTTAGGATAATGTAATGAAACAATAGAATCAAAATTTGCACCTGGCACTTCTTCAACAGTCATTCATCTTTTAGAATAAGGTAGTATGTTTGTATTTGAAAACAAATTGCTCCAGCTGTTGCTGAGGTAAACTTACCGTAATCCTTTCAAAAACCTGCCAACGTGTTCATGAGATCATCAGATATTCTTATACCACTTTTATACAAAGTTGTTTAAGAAGTACGTCTTAATAACCTGCTATTTTTGAGCACAAACCTTCCTGCTAACCTTTCCAATGACATTCAAGGCACAATTTCATGCCAATCACACACTGTCAATGAGCAGCGCAAATCTCATCAACATTTCTAAGAAAACGCCTTTCGCTAAGTAATTACTTTCACATCTTTGCAGGAAATTGGTCGCTTTCGTCGTTAGCAAGGTGTAAGTTTACTGAATTCAACCTCGCTCCTTGCTTTGCGCAGCTTACTCTAGTGATAATAGTCCTATGAGAAAAGCAAATACAATATAGGCACACAAAAACTCATCTTGAACCGAACCTCGAGTTCCGCGTTCATGAACTTTCTAGATTGACTGGTGAGAAGACGATAGACTTTCAGAATAATACCAAAAAATCTCAATCTCTTGTTGTAAAGAAATTTTTTTGCAGGAGTGATCGCTTAAGTAATAACAGAAAAATTTAACCATAGCACAGATGATTGTTACCATTAGAGAAATTTGCTGAAAATGCAGCAAAAAGTTTTAAAAACCAAATCTCATCGTCTTTGGTATCACTCCTCTGCCCGCGTGTCTCTCGAAATTTCGCAACCTGCCCCCTATCTTTAGTCGTGCATGAGCATTTGGTTTTAATCCCCTTCTACCTTTCAAATGTATTACGTTGCAAAGAAAGCTCTGCCAACTCATATTATAATTACCAAAATCGCTTGCAAGGACGAGTTTGCGATGTGTTCCTGACATGCTATGGCGCCAGCTTCCGGATACGATACTCGTTTTGGAAAAATAGTCCTACTAAGAAGAAATGCATTAAAAAAGGAGGGTAATCCGTTGCGCTAAAATTGGAAGGTAGCACTTGTTTCAGCACACAAAAAGAATTTTCCACTTGTTTAGCAGGCTCCTTCTTGGTAAAGACATCCATAATATCCAATAAGTATTAGTTGTATATATTTTATATACATTTATTATTTTATTATTATTTTTTGACTTTGATCTATATATTTTTATTGATAGTTTAAGGTAGTTGATACACGTGAACAAAATATCGTTGATTGACAGTCATACATGATGAAGCAAATGAAACAAATCAGCTTAACCTCTATTGGCCGAACTTTCTCTACAACTTAATATCTTTGACGTTTACAGTTTCGAAACCATTGAAGGGTTTTCACTTTTTTATTGCAAAAAATAAGCTAACAGCCTCCACCTCAACTTTCAAATCCTCTTGGCTGTAGGAAGCAGTTTATTCGTATATTCTTGAACCAAAAACATTTATTCCTTTGAACTTCAATCCCTCCTTTATAGTCCAAAATAGCTTGACTTAAGACATCAACATCATGTCGTTTCGTTCATCTAAATGCAAACAGACTTTCGATATTGTCCTTGCTATTAGTTTAGAGGTCAAAGAGATTATGCTAATCCATTCATAATCCTTTGTGATGTAAAGGGACTCTGAACTTTGAACCCTTTTTCCTGCCACTTAGTTAATGTGATAATAACCTTCTCAATTCCTTAGCAAAGACATCTTCAAGACAATTGAACAATCTCTATAAAAGCCTCTCCAATTTTTTTTCACAAAATTTGAAGTAAGCTATTTTCACTCTTTCGTCTGTTTGCTTTTTCTGAAAAGTTTAAGTCACATTGAATAATTATACGTCTATACTTAGTTATTTGGCAGTAATTGCAGTGTGAAAGGGACATCTTTGTCTGAGAAATAAGAAACTGTGGGAAAAAACTTTTGTCGTGATACTTTTAATGTTCCTCTGCGAGTTCTGCCCTATCTGTCAGTCTTTTCTCCGAAAAAATCTAATAATTCTGGCTTGTCACAAAAAAAGTGGATTAGGATTGTTCGCAAAGTGTCTACTAGTAGGTTAATGCTCTCTGATGTAGCACGTCATTTGATCCCTCTCTTCATTCACTTTTGCCTTGTGCAATTAGTCGAGCCATTAAGAGCTCTCGTATTTCTGATGTTGGGTGCTGCAGACCGATTTACTGGGTGTTGTATCTTTATGACTAGACTGAAGAACAAGTATTGGACTAAAGCTCAAACGATATTGTACGTAGATTTCTTGCAAAAATTCTTGACATATTTTGTGTAATTTTGCGCTCGTCAATCAAACTTTTGTAACAGTCCCAGCTTCTTCTTGGAAAAATTGGAAAAAGAAGATATTTTCTTTCAACAATCAGCTTTAGCGAGCGACCAATCACGATGAACCTGCACAACCAATTATGGTAAGCAATGTCCAATCACATTGCGCGTCCACCACCAGTCAGAAACTTCGCGTTATAGGTCCACGAATTGCAAATGGCACCTATGGGCTATCACCAATCAGAGATGGCTTGCCATACTATCAATCGCAGGCGCGCTAAACAACCAATCACAGCGTTCGATCGTCATCAATCAGAGCGCGAGGATATGGCCAATCACAGTGCACCTGCACTACCAATCAGAAATGGCGCCATTTCATCGACCCCAGCGTGCATCACCAATCAGAGATGGCTCACAGTATGGCCAATTACAGCGCGCATGCACTACCTACCTATCAGAAATGGCGCGCATAGCCAATCACAGTGAGTCTGCACCCACCAATCAGAGTAGCGAGCGATATAGCCAACTACGGTGCAACTACACTACCAATCAGAGATGACGAGCAAGGTGACCAATCATGGTAAAGCTATGTACCAATCATAGATAGTGCATAATATGGCCAATCACAGCGCCCCTGCACGAACAATGATGGTCCGCCATAAAAAAATTGATCGCCATGCGCGGATACTTTTTCGGACGTTAGCTAGTGAGGAAGAATATAAAAGCATGAACTGACCTACATGAGTGAGCAATAAATAATTATGCTTTTCTGCTCCATCTCAACTCCCTCCCCCCCCCCCTTCTCTTCTCCCGTATCCCGCTCGTTCCAGTAAAGAGTATTGTACTTGAAATGTTTATCAGCATAAGAAAAATTTTGGAAAACCTCACTTCTTTTCTCTAGAGTGTTTATCGCAACGCAAATGGTCCTTTTCTTTGTATTTTTCGTTCTTATGGGCCGTCAAATGCTAGCAATCAAAGGCTACAAATACCTTTGTGAAAAATTGGAGTCATTTCTTCGAATTTTGCATTCTTCGATGCTTTGTCATTACTAAGATCAAAAAAAGTCGTCAATTTGCCATTTCATGCATAGTGAATTATAATTTCCAAATTAGAAACGTTGCGACAGCTTACCGTATGCCCACAATCATCTGCTGTTGACCTACGCAGAAAATTAATTTTGATGAAAAAGCTTTCGAGAAATTGTAAGAATAGTCGTTTCATTAGCTGCAGATGTCAGATTCGTTTGTAATAAGCACTCATGACTAGTTCTTTAGGAAGGGAGTAGGTGGACTTTGCCATAAATTGAAAGAAAAGTTCTTTCAATTGTGAATGCCAAGGAGAGCCTTCAACCTACAATCGTAAAGTTTTATAGGCCCTAGAATTCAGTGCATTTACGAGATTTGCTCCCTCTGCCGCTGATTCAAAGAAGAGGATTCCAAAAGACTCTTTGGCCTTCACTTCCTCATTCGAAAGCTTGTTTTTTGCTGTTTACCTAATGATTCTTTCATTGCCTACTTATCTGGGCGTCGATCTTTCCGAACAGACGTAGACTTCTTGCTCTATGCAAAACATGTGGAAAACAAATGTGAGACCATAAAAATGGATTTGATGGTTGATCTACCAGCGAAAATAAATTTTATGAGAATTAACAACTTTCTTAAGACGACGACCACCTTTATTTATTCTCATGGTTCTCAATTGTGAAATTTTAGTGAATTTTTAGAAACATGATGCCATGCTTCTTTACGCTCAACGAAAATTGTTGTACCACTGTGTTTACTCAAATTTGTTCAGATTGAACACTAGTTTCTCGGTTGTATTTCGGATAAATGAGTAAACAGCCTATAACATATCATAAACATTCTAGTGATTTGGTGGTCTTGTAATTTTTTAACTGCCGCCGCTCCCTTTTAGAAGTTCGGGGGTGAAGGGCTAACGACAATTTAACCATTCAAAAAATATTTTTGCTGAAAGACTATAGGCATGCCCCTTTATTCCTTCATTCCTTCTCTCCCCAGTGGCGGTCGTAAGATTTCCGTTCGGGGGGAGGAGGAATCAAAAATTTTTCTCAAATGAAGGTGCGTGACGTTAGCTACGCAGTCCGAGAGATTTTTTTGAAATTTTAGAAAATTATTTTAATTGTTTACAAAAATGAACAAGTCACTTGCACATTTTTATAACCCATATAAGTAAATTTCAGAAATTTTGCGACCCCCAGAGGAGAATTTGTTGGGCCGTCACTGCTGAATCCTACTTTACAACCATTATCTAAACCTGAAGTGTTAGTCAGTGCTCACTTATGCTTCTAACCCAAAATTCAGTTTTTTCCGCAATTTCTGATATCTTTTCTGATGGCAGGAACTAATCAACTGTCCTTTAACTCGATTTCTCTCATGAAGCTTTCTATTATGATTTGCAATCTGTCCTATAAGGACAACGCTAGTTGCAGGCTACGGCCCATCATAATAGGAGAACAATGATATTTTAGTAGGAAGTCAAATCTCAAGAAATTAGTAGTGACATGAAAAAGGAGGCTTGGACCAACTAATGCTGTTGAATGGCAGTGATTTTGAATGAAAATCTTGCGGAGCATTTCAAAGTACACCTACCAGTCTTCTTCAACCTTGCACCCGGGATGAAAAAAGGGTTTTATTGTGCAAATGCTTACAAATTATTTCAGCAACAATAAAGGTAAGCTGTTTTGTGGGAATTCTCCTCCAACTGCGAAATAATGATAAGAATTTTCAATTGTGTTTCCTCCTGCATACATCCTTTCAAAGTCGACTTTGCGAGATTTTACGCGCGAATTGAATTAGACTTCAATTCCAAGCGAGTTATCGAATCCATCAGCGTGAAACATGGTTGTACTCGGACATTCAGCTAGTGAACTATTGACTCTAACTAACTAACTTCCGCTCACAATACGCGTTTCTACGGACTGCACTTCGGCACATTTGTTTAGCCTGTGGATAGACGCCCAGCTTGGTTTATTCAGCGCGAGCAGTTGCGCCCACGAAGCTCAGTCGTTGTTATTCTATAGTTATGTTGCCAGAGTTCGTCACTTGTTTTCCCTACCGACGAGATTATTTTTCGAAGCTCTGGCTTCCCACGGGCTTTATCACAACCGTTCATTTCTGCTTCTTGGTGCCAATTAGACGGGTGATGTGTGTTTTATTAGGTTGTCTCGTATGCCTTGCATCAAAAATTAGAAAAGGTTCTTTAAATGTTTAAGAAAGCGACATTTATACATTACTAGTGAACTAGTAACTGAATGTGCTATTTGCAGGAGCGTTCGCTTCGGGACCACCATGCGGTTTCCCGCTATTTGCAGATTTTTGAATTGCGCTTACGTTTATTTACGTATTAGACATGCTTTAATATATTTGATAAATGCTAAATTTTGTTATGCCACGGAAATTTTCATTGCGAAATCAAAAATTTAAACAAAACCTCTTACGCCAAAAGTCCGCCAAATGTGTCGAATTTACAAAATTTTTATTTTTTATGCAATTTTTTGAGGACAGTCCCCTTTTCCATCTCCTCTCTTTTCATATTATAGATGGCCTTTCTTGTCTCCACAATTCGACGAAAATCTTTGGTGAAAATGTCTTCTTAGGAATCTTTAGTCAGAGACGGATTCGCATGAACCAAATTGAAAGTGAAACGAAATTTTTGGGAATTAGCTCGGAAAGCGGTTGGAAAAAATAGAAAAAATTCAGATAATGTAAGATTCATGGGACAACCCAATAGTTATGATATTTAGAACTATCATATGTCGATTTTAGTGACTTTTTCTGACTAAGCGGATTTTAGTGAAATCTTTAGTTCAATTCTCAACAATTTCGCTACAAGAATTTTTGGAGCAATAAAAAATATCAAAGTAAAATGGATTTAGCGAAACAATTTCATCTCAAAGCTGACTCAGTCATTTTTGATATCAAATGTCTAATTTTCGAGAATTTTGAGTTTTATCGGAACTCCCCACCATCTCCTCCTCCCTTTGATCCTCTACCGCATACGACATACTGAAAAAAAACATGAAAAAAAACTTGCACTGAAATTTTGCTCGCCTTAGGACCAGTAACGCGTTGGAGTGGGAGCATAAATGCTGCATTTGTATACTTCTAAACTATGCATGCAGAATGAAGTCCATATAGAATTTCAAATCACCTCGAATGTGCAGCAAAGTTGAAAAAATATCATGCTGACGTCTTTGCAAGTGGAAGTAGCACCAGTACAAGTTTATGCGTAAAATTCGTATTTGTTCAAAAAATTTGACAAGCGTGATCATACTGTATATGTCATAATTTTGTTGTGATTTCTACCGTAATCAGTAAGCAACAACAACCCATTCCGTCATTGTTTGTTCAACCTCCATAGAGTATTCGAAGCCGCATACATATTCCAATCTCTTCAGCGCGGGCCATTGTGATTTGCATAGCATTGCTGGAATTAATCAAACTAATTGACGTGACATATTCTTTGTTTGTCTTCGCTTTCCGAACACTCGGGGGATAGTGTTGCTGAATTCCAAAAATTTAGAATTATCAAACTCGGCTTGCATCAGTTATTAATAATTTTGTCGTGGTTAACGTTATCTGTTTGGGTTACCCTCTTCGAAAAAATGCATCATTTCACTTCTGTCATTGAATTTGGGTTCCCACAAAAGAAATTAAATGCACACTGATAATTCTTAAAATCCAAAATATTTTTCCTCTGTATCTATCATAGCTTCGGCAAAGGCCTGAATTTTATTAAAATAATCAGGGCTCGGTACGAGATGGCTTTCGGAAAATTCAAAAAAACGAAGTCTCTATTGACTTACGCAAAATTTTACCAAGTCCCCTTTGACCCTCATCCGAAACCCGAACCTACTAAAAAACGAAACATCGACTAATAATGCCTAAATTCGGACCCACAAAAACAATATTCCCCTGGCTTTTTGTCCCAAGAACGGTAGTTTGCTTATAATCCATATGGTTTAGATATTCGCTGAATGCTTCATGAAGAAACTTCCCGATTAATCTACATCATCCAACTCAGGAAATTCCCAAAATCATTGAAGACTGCTCATTTTTGAAACTTCCATTGAAGGAAATTATCGCACTGCGCCTATTTTATCGCTATTAGTACGTCGCGATGGGAAAATCTTTAGCAATCCCAATTTTTTAGATTCGTAAGAAGCTGTACGTATTACATATAATAGTAGGATTCTTTGTAATTCCTTCCTTATTATCAGAACTTCCCCCAATATGACGTAAGTCACTATCCCTTAAAAGCTTCTTTTATGGCCTCTTGCACTCGAACTTGGCTAGTGTGGTAGCAGAAGTTTCAAGAGTACGCTTCACTTCTCCTTTACAAAGCTAATTTCGCCCCCCAGTTACTCGGAGAAAGAGAACGTTTTTGGACGTAATTGCACACTTGCACTTACCTATTACGGCGTAGTTCCATTTTGAGTGTAGTACATAGTAGCTTTTGCAAAGTGCAATGGCCAGGTCGTTCTTGGGGCTATATGAGCTGAAAAATTGTGGGGGGGGGGGGGGGGGGTACAGGTCTATTTTTGTTATACTAAGGCATATGGGAAGCAAATTTAGAAGGATTATGATGAAACACTTGTGCTAAAGTTTTTAAATTTTGCAGGGCATCCTGTAATCATGATGAAATTTTCATAAATTTGATTGCCTGTGGTTCCTTTCATGTTTTTTTTTTCGTTTTCATATTTGCTAATCGAATAAAAATGAAGAATAACGAGAATGACAGGAACTGCCCTTCTCACTTAGACTCTGAGAAAGATTTTTATGAAAGGCTTCTGTAAATCTCTCAAGTTTTTCTTCTTCCATGTCACTTCCCCATCGATGACAGCTAAGGCGTGTGAAAAAAAACCGTTTGTTCACTTTTTTTGTCAATAATGAGCTTAACTCCTACGCTATATTTTGTGAGAATTTTCTCAAGGAAAAAGAAAACAATTGTTTGACGTCTAGACAGTAATGTCATTCTCTGGAAACGCAAGTGACTTTTTTCTTGATGGAATAAAAGCTTTTGCCTTCATCAAACAAACATGACGGTAGTGTTATAGATATGTAGGTGAGTCAAAGCTTCTTATTTTCATCCTTTAAGGCTAGGAATAATCTCGATAATTTCGAGTTTTTAGAAATAGCCAAAGCTAAGCTATGTGGGAAGACATCCAGAATGCCCTTGTCCTTGAATGAGCCTCCGTATAATCTTCTTAATGCTTGATGATTCAGACCAAGCCCTAACTGAAGGCTATCACTCAAGATTTACTGCTTTGGGTTAACTTTGCCTCAAAAAGCCATGCATCACTATGCTTCCACGAAGCCTTTAGTTGCAGGAATCTCTCCAGCCAAAGCTGAAAACCTTGGGCATTCAACATCACACATCGACCTTCACTGTCTGTTTCTGTTTTTCCTTTTCTGTCAACATTTTCAAAGTATTGCTTCTGCAATCATCGTTTGCTGGCACATCTGAATCCTTTCCTAAATTATCGCAAGACTTGGGGCCGCATGCACTAACATCCCCGCGGGGAGGGGATCGCAGCTTAAAAGAAAGCTTTACATTTCGAAACTCCAGATACCTGGATTTCACTTTGTGTACCTATCCGTAAGTATTCCTACTACCCTTCACTATGAACATGTTGAACAGGAGCCAGAAGCTGTACGAATCGCATTTTCCAGCTTTTGTATGATCCCTGACGATCCCCGGCGCTTTTCTGTAAAGTCATTTTTCACTCTCCGAAGTTAACGAAAACCTTCCAAAGTTGTACTGAACATCTAACACAACTGTACTAAGCATGTTGCTGATGAGAACAAATGAGTTTTTGAAAAGTCGAATTTTTCGGTGAACCTCAAATCCACAGGTCGAAATTTGAGGTTCACCGAAAAATTCGACTTTTCAAAAACTCATTTGTTCTCATCAGCAACATGCTTAGTACAGTTAGTACAGTTGTGTTAGATGTTCAGTACAACTTTGGAAGGTTTTCGTTAACTTCGGAGAGTGAAAAATGACTTTACAGAAAAGCGCCGGGGATCGTCAGGGATCATACAAAAGCTGGAAAATGCGATTCGTACAGCTTCTGGCTCCTGTTCAACATGTTCATAGTGAAGGGTAGTAGGAATACTTACGGATAGGTACACAAAGTGAAATCCAGGTATCTGGAGTTTCGAAATGTAAAGCTTTCTTTTAAGCTGCGATCCCCTCCCCGCGGGGATGTTAGTGCATGCGGCCCTTGGAGAAGCTTGATTTGGTTCGGTCAAGATTTTCGCAGAAAACTGGGATAAGAACGGAAGTAGATGTGATTTATAAGCGATTCTACAGTAAGCATTATGTAAAGAAGGGTCGCTCTTCTTTTGAAGTGATTTGTAGTGTTGCGCAATTTTCTATCAGATTTTGGTGGCGACAATGTTTGGGATGGCTTTGGAATTTTGATAAGCGCACAATTAAAATCTTCAAAAAAAAGGACTTATCCTACATGACAAACTCAGTTCTTAAAAAATACTGATCATTTACATGTAAGTTCAAGTGACTTGCACAGTTTTAAAATCTTGTCGGTAACTTCAGAAAAATGTGCGACTCTCGGATAGAAGGGAGGGGGGGGGGGGAGCCACTTAACAGTCATTCTTTCTAGAGAGAAACTATCGCGAAAAAATTTTTACGAAGGTAACTTAAACGCCTCAATAGTCACAAAATTTACTCGATCTACAGGTCGAAAACCATTTGCACAATTTTATCATGTCGGCTTCTTTGAGTAAATTTTCTACCCGTTATTGAAGTTGCAGCGGGGGGGGGGGGGAGTAACGCCATCTATCCAGTTTTCTTACAAGGAAGTAAGAGTACAACATTTGCTTTGCATCTGCAGCGGGTAATGGGCTCTTGACATTCTAAGAATTTCAGTAGATTACAGTAGACTGATGAGAAAATACCAATTTCATATCCTTCTTCTTTTAAAGTTGTGAAGAACTTGTAAGATCTCTATCGGATTTTACAAGTTCAAATGCCAAAGATTGCAAGAACCATACGGCTTCCATAAGTACACTTTTTCCTGCTCTAGTGGTTTCAAAGCGGAAGCCATCATTCATAGCAGTTTTTTTTTCAAAGCTTCTGAGCACAATTTTCTTCTGGTTTCTTATGCATGCCAGCGTTTTCGTTGGTCTTTTTTTTTCATTTTAAGGTTTGTTTTGTGCCTAAGATTAGAAGATCAAAAGTTGGTATTGTTCTCTATAACTTTTTCTGCCTCAAATACAAAGAAAGTTTCGAAGTCCTTTGAACAGCTGAGTAACTAACTTCATCAGAAAAATATGAGTTGTCTTTTCGAAGTTATTTTTGATTTACTAGCTGACAAATTCAGCAAACATTGGTTTTCGCTTTATCTCTATGTATAATATGAAAACCTCTAAACCATATGAATGCCGTCAGTGGTGGACCATCTAGTAATAGAAAAACGCGTGAATTCGTTAATAAGCCCGAACAGTTCTGGCGTTTGGGTTCTTTAAAACTGATTGAAGGGCTTAACTGAGCCATCGTTCAAGTGACACCTCATATGATTTACTTATGACCGAGAAAATTGACTGTGAGCTCTTGCCTAGGTCATTCCTCTACTATACTGCAGCTGGTTAGTCGGCGCTTAACACTACCATTTTGGGGGCAACGATGGGAACTAAATTTCTCTGCCAACACAAATAAATGACCGAGATAAAGCCATCTCATCACTGTCTCAAAGGTTCCGACTACCGCGGTTTGTAGGCCCTAGAAGGGGCAATGCGTAAATGTACAAGATACGATTTTCTACCTTTTTAGGATACCCAACAAAAATATGTAGCCTTTGGAGCTTTTGCAGTACGGCAATGAACCTTCAGTAAGAGATTGCAATCACTGATGATTGACGCAGTAGTCGATAATTCTAAGTTTCTCCTACCCTTTATCTTTTATTTTAGGGCACAAAATTCTTATTATATATCGGATTTTATGTATAGACCCTTTATTTTCATTATCGACATAACAGATAGCAATTTTTGTTTGAATTTATTGCAGCGATAGTGCTATTCAAAACTATTATATTACAAAGTTCCTGTCAATATTGGTTCATCCCTGCAATTACTCATAATTTTCAATATGTGATTGGAAACTCTGTCCTTTAAACTGTCACAAACATAGATTTTCTTCGCCCGTCCCCTCCCCCTCCCCCTCCCCCTCCCTCGCCTTCGATTTTTTTACTCCCCTCTTTCAACTTGTATCATCTAGATCAGGTGAAAACAACTAAACTGTAGGTGGTATGTCTGTTGTACTCATGTGTGGGTGGTAGAGCAGCTCCTCCGATTTAGTTAACAAATGCAAAAGGCTTAAGCTGAACTCTCCTGGGGGGCAGTAGCTTTCACTAGCAGAATGGAAATGGGGGGAGGGGAGAAAGGGTTGAGGCTGAAAAGCCAGATATCCTTAGTGTACGTGTTTCTTTTGGGGGTGTACTTCTGGTCTCTAGCCTTTTGGCACTTTTTTGCGCCTATTTTGCGTCTATCCTTCTACCCCTCCTAAGCTTTGAGTTTTTTCCACAGAACGTTACTGTATGTACCGTATTCTACCGTACTCTCGCGCATATGTTTCTAATCTTCATTGCATTGTACATGATCTGCTATCCCAAACATTGAACCGGAATTTCCGCAGAACATTCAGGAAACAAACCTTCCGCAGGCCCCTTTTGAAAGTGTTGTGGAACTCCCCATTTTTATTTTGGTGTTTTTTTTGCGGAAGTTTACGTTCTTGACGCTTGTACTTCTGTGATTGTAAACAAAATTTTGCGGAACCGCTGCAAGTCTTTTTTTGTGCTGCGGAAGTTCCGTGAGTGGTCTGATTAGAATGATCCTCTTCAAGTATACATAAAACTTCCTGTTTTTTCCCCTCTGCATTTCCTCTTGTAATTCATTTTGTTCACTCTTGCAAACACATATTCTCACCATTGTTTTTCCCCGCAGCTAATTAGTCCCACTGTTTATGCTCTCATACTCTACTGATTCGTGAAATTCACAACTCCCTCAGGCACCAATTGCTTGTGCATTTATCGCGCTGAAAGCACTAGGGACATCGTGTCGTGTGTCTAGTCTCACACTGATGTTTTTGAAAGAAGTTTGCTGCTGAAAAACAGAATTGCATTATTCAGCCATCGTCTACGTTGTCGTCGAGTGCAAGCGATAGTCGTTTCGTGTATTCCTCGTCGTATAGCCTTATCTTTACACCTTTTCCTGAGTTCTTAAGGTTTTTCATTGCAGGATATGTCGTCGAATTGTACTCCTATCCAGGAGACGATGTTCGAAACAATAGATTTGACCTCAGTACGAGTCGTATTTGCTGTACTTTATAGTCTCGTATGGGTAGCGGCGATTGTGGGAAATACGCTAGTGCTTTACGTCGTCTCCTTCAATCAGGTAATCTTTAGTTTCAATAAGAGATTATAGGTTGTAGTTGTAAGCTCTATGCAAGGTGATTTTCTTCATTCTCTGATAAATTCCGCGAATCATCATTAAGTACCACAGCGTTGTTTTAATCGCACCAATCTCAAAATTTAAAAAAAATATCAGCTATGTTAGAATCTATCATAATTAGTCCCTACATGGCATGTCTTAAGAGAAAACATATGTTTGAGAACAATGCAAAAAAAAGTGCCCGACAAGGGATTCGAACCAGTGACCTTTGGCACTGAGACCAATGCAGTCACCACTAGACCAAGTTGTCAGATGCGTTTTAGTTATTGGGGAGGCTGGTTTTTGGGAAGCAAAACTTTTCTCAGACGAATGCCTTGCTAATAAGAAGGGTAGATTTGAAATCAGCATCTCAAGAGCTACATATCTGCGTACATCGCCTCTCATATGGCCTCTTGCTAAGTATCCTCCCCATGTAGACATCATCGCATGTCCTTGACATATTCATGAAACAGCTTGAATAGTTGGTTAAGGTCAGAGCGTGTCGCTTTCTGGATGTTAACGTGAATGTACCCCGGAAACCATGAATTGTTTGAAAGTTTATTTAAAAAGTGTTGGGTGCCCCTCACATTTTGAGCATTCTTTACTCTAAGTGGTTTGTTATATAGCAATCCGCACAAATCGTTTTTTTTTCTCAAAGTTGAATGCATAACAACAAGTCTTTGCACCTAGGGCGGAAACAATTATTGGAGAGTGACGTTTCAGAAAAACATGTTCGCTGAAATTCCGATACTCAAAAGTGGAGGAATATATTCGTAGAATGTTGTTTCAATTGCAGCTGCGATTACAGAATTTCAATGAATACTATATGTCACCAGAAGAAATGATTTTTTGATCTCGTGACTAATACAGAATTTCCATAAGCCCTTTTTTCGTTGCTGTTGTTTTCAAAAACGAAGAAACTGTTATCAGAAAGGATGTGACGTAACAGCAAAGCAGTTATTCTATTTATGAATTCTCAGCATGTATAGTGTTGATTCAGGCATGGTGAACTCAATTTAGTGTAGTAAATAACCTATAATGAAATCAGTGCCGCAAATTATAATGAAATAATGTCGCTTTAGAGATTGAAGTTTACGAAATGAATTTGTAAGATCTTTAAACAAGACGCAAACGAGAAATGTTCGAAAAAACAAATTTATAGCGCGTCGAAAACGCCAAAAAATTATTCGCAAAATTTTATTGTTTATATCTTCGGAGCTCGTTGCGTTGTTTAAACAAAGAGTTTTGATCTCTAATTCCCTTCTGGACTCTTCAGCAAGGAGAGGGAGCCTGAAATAGTTTAGAAAAATTTTTGTTCGAGATCGTAAATTTTTTTTCTAAAATTTCTCCAAGTTTTTCTGCTTTTTGGGACAAAGCTCCGTCATTTCTAAAATTCGAGAATGTGTTTTCATTCATAAAACCAAGCTTGCTCAAAACCCAACGATGAATCATCGGTGTTTTCTTGGCGGGAAATGGAAAAGTATGACTTCACAAAGAATCCTAATAACTCCTATGAATCCTTCAATCGAATAATGTGATGTTGATCATTCGTTTGCCTCATTTTCTTCCCGGTTAATTTCTCTCACGAAATGACGCATAAACAAAATGTTGTGCACATTTCAATTGTTTGAATAGTATTGAGATTGCACGCTATATAAACAGGTATTCACGTTTCTAGATCTTGTCAGAAAATAAACGTCTTTCTTGATCATCTGGAGAAAAACTGAAGGAAGTGAGATGAAATTTGATTTTTGAATTTTTGTTTTTGAAAAGCGAGGAGGAGGGAAGAGAAAAATATTGTGACTTTGATGCACTTGCAAACAACGTATCGCAATCATCATATGCTCAGATACAAACTAAATTGCAGGGTATGAAAGCGTGGGCATTGTTCTATGTAATTCAAAAAAATTGTGGAAAAAAACAAATGAAATCATGCGCTGTAGTGCTACACAATCGTAAACATTTGTTTTTTCTACTCTACGTAATCATTAGAATGTCTGTAAAATGATGGCTGTTTGTGTTGTTAAACCAACTTTGTCGCGAGAAACCACTGAATAAATAAATTAATATAAATAAATAAATGCTTCAGAAAATTTGCATTTACTAACTTCGTGAACTATGTAGTAACTTTCCAGAAGCATAAATAAAAATAAGGGAAATTCGTCCTAAGGTTTTTGCTGTCCCGACAGTTCCCTTATAGTATACCCCGACCCTATTTTCGACCTCCTGTTATGAACTGTAAGATAAACATTTTAGATGATCAGCTTAGACAACCTCCAGCCTCATGAATTTTTAGTGACTTTTTTAAAGTGACATCATAGTGAGCTTTCTTCTCTAATCGCCGCCCAATAAAAATACCTAGAAAGTCTCGAATATTCTGTAGGCTTCAAGTTTATTGTGACTTTTTTCCTTAATATTTGTTGTCATCCACACAAAGATTTTTTTTCGTTATATCGTAGTTGTGGAAACTATGTGTTAAAGATTTGAACCTTCGCCATGGCTAGAAGTTTTCTTAGGATAAAACTTCAAAGAGCGTGCATTTCTTTATTTGTGGAAAATAGCTTCCGTCCACTACTTTCTTGAAATCACTGAGGTTTGAAGCTTGAAAAGGAACTATAAGTTTCGTACCAAAAGTCTTATGACTTGGGAGTTCCACATTCAACAAGCTCGTTCATTTAAATTTCTCAAAATTAGTTGAAAATTTCAATTTGTATCGAACTATGGAACCTGAGTCAAAATACAGACTTTTGTTGTGACGAGAAGTTTTATCCTTTGTCAAAAATCCTCTGTAATTATAGAGCCTGAAGCATAGATCACAAGAACCACCTGAGACAAGATGCTTGCTCCCAGGTGATAATCAAGCTAATCTTACAATGGAAATGAAGGGAAGCTGAATGATGTGTGCATAAGTGACGGAAATATCACATTTGGTTTCTATTAGGTTGATGCATAATTCCTGCACCAAAATAGGTACAGACTGCAATAACTCGGAATAGTCCTATATCCCATGTAGGATTCGATATATCATTTGATAGCGCAAACCTAGCTCTACAAGATAGTGCTCAAATATCTACACCAGCTTTGATCCACTCGAAGTTTTGAGCCAAAAACTGAAAAAAACCATGCGTCCGAAAACCTTAAGACAGATCTTAAAAAAATTGTAACTTCGTTCAAAAAGCTCATACAAATTTTCTTTCTTACTCACGCGTAGACGTTCCACGTAAGACATTTATCTATGCGGTTGCTGTATTTTTTTCTCAATTAGGCGATGAAAAAACGAAGTTTTTTGAAGTTTTTCGTGTTTTTGCCAAATTAGCGCTGAGATGTTCTAGTATTAACAGTTGTATAGTACATGCCGTTAGCAGTGAAACTTTACATTTTCAGCCTTCTAGAACTGCTAGTTCGCGAGAAATAACGAATCTAGCTCTCCTCATCCAAATTTTTCTTGCCTGGTTGCTAAAAATTCGATATTTCTCGTAAACTAGCTGCTCTAAAGAGCTGAAAATTCACATTCACGCTTCTAAGGTCCTATAGTATACAACTGTCAGTGCTAGAACATCTCAGCATTGTTTTGGAAAAAAACACGAAAAACTTCGTTTTCTTATCGTCTAGTTGAGAAAAAAATACAGCAACCGCATAGATAAATGTCTTACGTGGAACGTCTACGCGTGAGCAAGAAAGAAAATTTGTATGAGTTTTTTGAACGAAGTTACAATTTTTTTAAGATCTGTCTTAAGGTTTTCGGACGCATGGTTTTTTTCTTTTGGCTCAAAACTTCGCGTGTATCAAAGCTGGTGTAGACATTTGAGCATTATCTTGTAGAGCTAGGTTTGCGCTATCAAACGATATATCGAATTCTACTTGGGATACAGGATTATTCCGAGTTATTGCGGTCTGTACCTATTTTGGTGCAGGAATTATGCATCAACCTAATATAATTCCATCTATACACCTAAATTTTCAAAAAATAAATTCTTTAAGGCTATGCCACCATTTATTCACCATAGAAAATTAGCTCAGTAAAATAAATCTTGACAATATCTCGTTATGTTAACATCAGCATGCTTCGGAAAACATCAGCATGCTTCGGAAATTTGTCGGAAATGAGGTGGAAGAAGAGTAGTGGGAAATGGCCCTCAAGGATCTTTTATGGTCTTTTTTATGTGAAATCAGGAGAAAGAGGAAGGGGAAAGGTCAAGTAGGGTGCTCTTGCAAGCACTATCTAATTTTGATTTTGAGTCTCGTTTTAATATTTTTTAATATTCTTCTGAAAAATATTATTATAGGTCTCATTATCCGTGCGAAGCGTTTTCATCGGTTGCTTAGCAGTTTCGGATCTGCTTATGTCATTGACATCCTTACCGTGGACTGCTGTGACAATATTCACCCGTGAATGGATATTTCCGAAGCCGATCTGCAAGCTGATAGGCGTATTCCAGGTAATAATTTGATTTCATCAATGCGCAAAGATCAGTACAAAGTATGAAGGCTATGCGGCTGGCTAAGAATTAATTCTGTCTGTAATACATTCGAGCAATTATATTTAGTCTACAAATCACATGCACCCCTTCTAGAATTCCAAGAAAATTGGACAAGAAGCAGTGTGTATCAAATGCACTCAAAACCATTAATAAAACAGGACAGTAACAGATAATCAAACTACATTAAGTAAACGTTTGGTCCCAAGAAAGACCAGATAGCGATTGATGAAATATTTCAGTAGTTGCCGAAAGATCTCAAATATTGAGTTCAAGATAACGAGCTAACTTTTTTTGTAATACTTTACTTACTATACATACACATGCCTGTCTGCTATTTGGTGATTATAACATGAACATGAGGGCATCAGCAAATTTGAAATATTGCAAAACTCTTAGAGAAAGATTTGATTTTTTTTGGTTTTGATTTTTAGTACTCAATAAGATCACCTGTATCCCCGTTGATCATCGTGTTGCACGAGCGGGTACCAGTGATGCCTAAATTCGTCCCTGTCTCGGGCGATTGTTGACCAATGTTTACGTATCGCACCAGGAACACGTGGAACGCTCTGAAGGACTTCATTAGAGAACTTCGTGAACATATCTGACCATCGCGTCGGCGGTCTTCCTCGTTCGCGTTTGACGTCCAGTGGTATCCAATCTGTTACAGCTCTCGTCCACCGGTTGTCGTCGAAACGCATTACGTGCCCGGCCCATCTTATCTTGTTCTGCTTAGCGTACGCGGCAGCGTCCCTGATCTTCTATCGTTGACGTAGGGTAGAACTTCGTAATCCTTGCCTCACTTGCGTGAGTCGATTCACTCCTAGCATCACTCTCTCAACAGCTCGTTCGATGACGCTAACCGCGTGTTCATCCTGCTTTCTCATTGTCCATGTTTCTGAAGCGTACGTCAAAGCAGGAAGAACCGTCGAGTTGAAAAGGTGGGCGCGGAGCCGGATGTTCTTGGCCTTTTTCACCAAGTCCTCAATTGTCTTATATGCTCCCCATGCTGCACGTTTCCTCCTGCTCAGTTCCGGAGCTAGATCGTTCATCATATTGAGTTCACGACCTAGGTAGGTGTAGCTTGAGCATTCGGTGACGTTCGTCCCGTTGAGCATGAAAGGAGCATCAGGCACTCTTCCGTTCCTCATGAACATCGTCTTCGTTAGATTCAGCCGTAGACCGATCTTTCCACACACTTCGTCAAACTGGGCCAGCATTTGTTCCGCCTGCGTGATGCTTGGTGTTATCAATACGATGTCATCAGCAAAGCGAAGGTGGTGTAGCTGCCGGCCGTCGACTTTCACTCCCATGTTGTCCCATTCCAACTTACGCATGACGTTCTCCAGAGCGGCACTGAATAGTTTCGGCGATATAGTATCGCCTTGTCGCACGCCTCTCTTCACGTCAATGATGATGTCCTCGTAGAATGGTGTTATGGTGGTTGTGATGTCGTTATACAGCTCACGAATTATCTTGATGTAATGAGTCGGAATACCTTGATTGCTCAAGGCATCGATGACAGCTTCAGTCTCAACCGAGTCAAAGGCCTTCTTCAAGTCGATGAAGGTGAGACAGAGCGGCATCTTATACTCTCGTGACACTTCAATGAGCCTTGACACCGTGTGTATGTGGTCGATCGTGCTGAATCCTCTTCGAAACCCAGCTTGCTCGCATGGTTGTCCCTCGTCCAACTCTCTTCCGATCCTGTTGAGAATGACTCGCGTAAAGAGTTTGTAGACTACAGACAACAAGCAGATAGGGCGATAATTGCCGATGTCGCAGGGATCTCCCTTCTTGTACAGCAACACGGTTTTGCTGGTCTTCCATTGCCTTGGAACCTTGCCTTCCGTCAGGTACCGCGTGAAGAGTCTTGATGAGAACTGGCGAAAGATTCTTCAGATGTTCTGGCTTAATCCTGTCGGGACCGGGTGCTGTACGGTTTTTCATCGACATGATAGCATGACGAATCTCGGAAGGAAGAACAGACGGTGCGACATATTCGTCCTCCTTGAGATGGCATGGTGGAAGGTAGACGTGGCTCGCAAAAAGATCCGAGTAGAAGTCGTGGATGACCTTCTCCATTGATCTTCGGGAAGCAGTTATGGTTCCGTCAGGACGACGAAGTGCGGTCATCTTTGTCTTGAAGTTGACGAAGCTTCGGCGGGCGTTGCGTATACTTCTTCCAGCCTCCGCGGCATCAACCATCACTGCTACTCTTCTCTCCTTAAGGTCTTCTTTTATCGCTTCTCTGCATCGCTTCGCAAGCTCGGACGTCAGTCGGTAGTTGCCTGTGACTCGTGCGCGTCCACGTTGGCGTATCAGCTCAATAAGATACCGCTTTTAATTCGAGCATGACACAAGTGTGATTTATTATGACAGGACACATGTGTGATAAATGATATAAAACTTTTGAAAATTGTAGATCACTTCAAGTTTTCCTAGATTGCAAAACAGTCCTTTCTCCCACAAGCCCATCAAAACAACATCCATCAAATTCTAGAGGACTTTAGATGGAAGATGTTTTCATGCATGCACTAGACTATATAGCTCATATATCGCTTGCAATGCTTGGGTACTCTTGACCAAGAGGAAAATACTCTTTGTTTACACTTAGCTAAAATCGCTCCTAATTCAGTTTCCTTTCGAGAAAGGACACATTTTCAAAAAAATTCAAAGCTTTTTCATGTGCTCCGTGATTTTCTTCAAAAATGATCTCGTAACTCTGAAATGTAGATAATTTAGCTTTTTTAAGGGTGGCAGCATCTTTGTGTCCAGCTTTACACTTACCATAATCGCTTTGGATCGTTGCCTACTTATCATAAGACCAAATAAAGAGGTAATTCAAACGGTTTATTGATTTGTAATCCAATGTACAAGTACAATATAATTTCAGTTCATCGGATATAATCGAGCTATCACTATAGTGGTAGGGATCTGGGTGTTGGGTTACTCATTAGCTCTTCCTTTGGGCATTTTTTCGAAAGCTGTCAGTTTCGATAAAATTTGCGGCGTTTTTTGTGAGGAGATTTGGTGAGTTTATGAAACTTCATCTCTTCAAAAAATTTACATTTTGTAAAGCTTCGGTTTCAGTTAACAATATGAGAAGCAGAAACATGTGGAATAAAAAAAAATATAGCGCTTACGTGTTAATTATAATTGTTGTTAAATAATAATGATAATAGTAGGAATATCTTGAGCGTAGTCAACGTCGCTATAAGTCAAGGCAGAAATTAAAACTTCTAAAGAATTCTAGATTTTTTATAAGGATAAATTCTGAAGAGCTAATGATTTCCAATTGTTGATGTTTGAAATTTTTCAGGCCAGACACTGACAATGATTCGGGTCTTATCTCGCCTAGTCGACGTCTTTACGGTCTATCGGTTTTGTTATCCCAATTTGGCATTCCGGCTCTGATTTCCTCAGTCTGCTACTATTTGATCAGCCGAGTGATGTCATCTCAACTGGAACGAAGAAGAGGACATACTCTTTTGAAAGAATCAGAAGAGAAACTTGTTAGTCGCAAAACACGCGCAAATAGGTAGGAGCGGGGAATTTTTTGAGATTTTTGAATTTTTCAAAACAAATGGTCGCAATTTTGCAGAATGATGATTGCCATGGTTCTTGGTTTCATATTCGCTTGGATGCCTCTAAATGCAATCAATCTTTATCGAGATTTAGGCTCTGTACAGAACAACACTTGGTTTTCAACGGTCAGTCATTTTATCCGGAATTAACTTAAAATTGAGAATATTTTTCAAGCGCAAAATTTCCTTCAAAATTTAGCTGTCAGTTTCAGGTGTTTGCTCTATGTCATGTGTTGGCCATGACATCTGCAGCTTTGAATCCAGTCATCTATTCATGGTTCAATCCACAGTTTCGATCTGCTGTTCAGTACCTGTGCAATGGACAACGAAAAGGTGTAAAAAGCAAACTACTCAACGAAGTTCATACAAGACTCACCGAGGTGAGTTACATTGAAATAAAATCCTAAAAAATCTATTGCTGACAATTTAGACCGTCACGGATGCCAAAGTCAAACCGGATTACACATCCAGCGATTGTCATCAACCGGGTGATCAGATTCTTTAAAATGACGAGTTTGCTTCTTAAAATACTACTTATGCATATGTGTATCGCCATAAGGCGTGTCTCAATTACGGGTACGGTCGGAACGTCCGTTATCGCCTTTGCATTCTGGATACGTATCGAAAAAATGTCCTACATAAGTTATTACCATGCGCTTGTTGTTGCTATGCAATAAAGCTTTATATACTACTTGGATATTCGCAGCGAAATGGAGACGAGGCAACCTGTAAAAATTGACGCCTTGTCAGAACTGCCATCTTAACACGTTGACGACGAGCCATTTTTTTTTGAGGTCTGTCCCTTTGGACGAGACGTTTCCGTGCATCCCTACGCCTGGCCGCATGTATGCATCCATGCAAGAGACATGAAATGTGCAAGCCCCGCCCCCATGTGGCAAGCTCCTCCCCCTCGGCCAAAAATCAGAAATTGCTTAAATTTTCAGAATTCACGCAAATTCCGCCGCTTCTGAAAAATGGGCGGACTTGCCTGACGGTGGGCGGGACCTGGATATAAGTTGCTTGAGGTCTTTGCATTCATCTACGGCCCCATCCATACTTTTTTTGAACAAAAAGGGTCCTTGTGAGAGGCATAGGAGCGGGCGGAGTTCGCCAAAAGGGGCGGGATTAATGCATGAAGTACATCTGAGCCTAAGTTTATTTAATGAACAAAAACTGAGAGGATTGAACAGATAGTATTGAAATTGAGCCGCCGCGCACCATTGCGCGGCACTGTCTCCCAGTTAACTTTTTTAGGCGGGTCTTGACCTAATTGTAAAGACCGCAATGGTTTGTTTTCGCATTACAGAATAACGCTTACAAGGAGAATCGGAACTCGAATCCAAACAAGCTGCTACTACTGGATGCAGCATGGAACGCTGACTCCAAACCTGTCTTCAGTATTTGCTGAATGCCTTTGTAGACGAAGTTATGAGCGGTTAGAAGACATTAAGTCACCGAAAAAGGGGGTCCCATACGGGCATGTGCAACATACCTTGCGCCTTCACCGTCATTGCCTCGTGTCATCCGTCCGTGTGGGTGGAGCCTATCAGTGACCTAATGTCCTCTACCCGTTTTGAAGCGAGAAAATCGTATATAAACTGCGGAATTGAGCACATTTCGCCCTTTTAGTCACCTTTAGGTATGTATTGTACAAAGTAGCCTAGTTCCACGTTTTGGTTCAGCATTAAGCCAAACACGGCCGCGTAGACGAATGCACTTTGCACGCACGATTTCTGGAAATTTAATGGCTTATAATGGTATTGCTTGAGGTATTACGACCTTTGACATAATATCTACATATGTATCACTCCTTCTGCCATAGACAAGTTGCAGATTGTCCATGCGATTGTTTAGCCGCCTGGTCCCTTCATACTTGATATTGCACTCCGGGGATTTTACTTTCATGTAGGCGATCTTCACGTTGCAACGATAACAGTGTTAGGCAGAAGTTGGTATCCATGCTACACACGCTCTATTTTATTGTATAAGAGCCTGGACAAGTTCTAAAGTCGTCACTATGGTCGTGTTCCTGTCCGTCACTATTCCCTGCGGATAAATCGTTGTTGCCACCAGTTTGGTCTCACCAAAGGCTTATAGCTGCGTTTACAAAGGCTCTCAGCACATGAAGAAGACGTATTTAAAGTCACCGTCTAGGCTGCATCTAATGATATGCAACTTGTTTGGACTGGCCGCTTCTAGTTTTGACCATTCCCTTTTTAGATGAAAGTCTAATTGGGAGTGAAAATTGGGCGTCCTGGCGCGAGAACTGTCAAGTGCAAATATCACTATGCAGCGTGAATACGCAGGTGTGTTAGTGGTCCCGTGCGGATAATGACTCGCTCAGCGTGCCAAACCCCGGATCGCGCGTCGACGCAGGTGCAGTTTTCATCGTGCGGACGGCACAGTACACCTTCGGTAGTCTAGAGATAGGGCTTCAAAAGTGAAAATTGTTTGAAAGTCTGTCCTTATAAAAAATAAGATCATTTAATATTATTGGAGAAGAGAGGTTAACTAAATAGCAAAGTAATAGCAAAGTGCTGAAAACAGCGTAGGAGCGCTACAACAACATTGAAGTCTCTTTGACGGTATTTAAATTGTTGGTTTTCGCTTCAGGATTCGACTGTTAAATGGGGTAAACGAGGGAAGCTGAATTCTTTTTTGCAGTTGTCCCAAGCACAATTACGTTTCGGTAGTGATGGTTTTGAGAAAAAGATAAACAAGAAGAGTTCAGTTATGAAAACGAGAAGTTTTGTTTGCCTGAAATAAAATATCACGCCAAAGCCAATCTGTTTTTTGACACGCTATAAATTTTTACCCTTTTGCTGTTTCTACAGGGTGTCCGTAAAGTATGTATACACTGTTTGATCGCTAATATCTTTTTTCCCAAGAAGTCTTTTGCCTTGCTTCAGGTACCATTTTGTAGAGCTGGCCTCAACTTAGATTTCCAGTATGGAGCGAATCACCCATCTCTCCATTACTGTAGGATTACGGTGGAAACTTCAAAGAGGGTTTTGAGCCGTGAAAGGCCATATAATGCCTCAGAAAAGAAACAAAACAGCCTAAAAACTTTTACACTAGGCTAATTTGAGTTGCTGATTCTAATTGTAAAGTTCCTTACTGATTATGATGCTTCACTGAAGAGTTATGCCAGGTAAGGGCCATTTTTGTAATGTTTCTAAAAAGTGCGGTTACACCGTTTAGAAAGCTTCGCACTCTTGTGAATAGTTGAGTATTGAACTCAGCGTTCATAAAAACCCTATCATACAAGCACATTTTTTGAAAAATTTTGAGACGGCAGCTTTTTCCACATTGACACCATATGTTTCAAGTTTTTACCGTAATCCTACAGTAATGAAGAGAGATGGATGATCGTTTTATACTGCAAATCTAAGTTGAAGCCAGCTCTACAAAATGGTACCTAAAGCAAGGCAAAAGACTTTTTGGAAAAAGAGATATCAACGATCAAACAGTGTATACATACTTTACGGACACTCTGTATATTCGGCGACGTTCGCAGCGTTTCGCAGTTCAAATCTAGTAATGTAACATAGCAAATGTGAAAACTGGGCGACTAATCTTGTATGTTCGCAAGTACGTATAATACAACAAAATTAAAGAAATTACATTTTAGCGCGAGATATGGACTTGATAAATCAGAGTCACTTGCAGTCTCAACGCCTATTCTACCAACTTTTCCCGGACGACAAGGGGATTATATCAATATGTTAAACTCTACACTGTTTTGCTGGAGTTACAATAAATAGAGTCGAATACCATGAGAAATAAAAAGTCAGAATATAGCAATTTCCGTTTCGTTCCTGACATTGTACGAAATATTACGTAGGTATGCGATTTTCCCAGAACTCATCAGTAATGTAGGAAGACCGTATAGCATATACGAAAATTCGAAAAATAAAACAATATAAGTGAAGATTCTTTGAGGAGTGGGCGCAAGAAACCAATACAGTAATTATGTTATTTAAACTATAATAAAAGGAAAAAGGAGTTGAGAATCTAAAGAATTTAGAATTGGAAGAAATAAGAGAGGTTTATCCCGAAACTCTTCCAAAACAGAAACTGTTAGAACCATCTAACTTCTGAAAAGTGATTGGGATGGTACAGTATTTTGAAGGCCCTGCATCATTCTCTTTGAGACAGAGCTTTCATTTGGCTAGATATATGTTTGGTACTGATGTGTTTATTTCCCTTATAGATGAGGTGCGGATTATCTGGAGTTCATTACCGGCTCATATCCATAAAGGTTGGAAAAGGTTATTCGAACGTTGTATCAGTGCATCATAATGTTACTTACCACACATCTTCTTGTATTTCGTATTTAGAGCTTCCGAGCAACTGTGTTGATCCTTCTAACAATGCGTAATGTTCACCTGTTTTTCTAGATCAGAGTGCTTGTTCACTACACAAGAAGTCCTCATATACAGCACAGCCATTTTTATCAAGCGACAAGATCGAAGATTATTACATAGTTTAGATGCGCATTTTGCTTGATGAAATCGATTAAGATCAGATTATGAAGGATAAGATCGTAAGCTTGGTGTTTTTTCGGCCAAAAATTGTATGTTGATGCTACATACTTGTCTCGATAGTGTTTCAGCACAGTTTTTTATGTTATTTATGTGACCTACACAGAATGGCAGTCACTCATCGCCTTTCGCATTGAATTTTTCTCGCCTACAAACGTTGTTCAGTAACTCACATTGTACTGGTAAATAGCATTGTTAAAAAGCTTATTTTCGGTAAATTCTTGAAACTAAATCTTCACTGTCCGCATGATATGACAGACAATGTGGCTCGACCTTGTTTTTTTTCAAATCGCGTGTTTAGAGATCTTCAAATGAAGCCGCGCAGGAGTGGTGCTGTGTTTGCCGGAATTATTCTTGCGTCTATAATATTCGTGTATCTCAAACTTCATCAACACGAATGGATGCGCTCATCATCCCTCACTTTCTCGCAGATATTTTCAACACCTCTCGATTTGCGACAAGAAAAGGTACATTCCCGAAAAATTTGCTCCAAAAATATGACTTTGCTTGTAGATCAGCGTTTTGACTTTGCTTGACAGCATCATCCCGTCATTCCCTGCGATACTGATCGACACTCGCTTACTCATTGCTTTATACAAAGGGTATAGCACATCGAAGCGGAAAATCAAGCTTGCAGTAGACATCAAGTACATAAACCATATTGATGGATCGGAACTTCAAACATACGACATCTTCTATTACGACAATCAAACCAATAACAACTACATACTAATTTACGACAATCATGCAAGGATTATACCAAGGTAAGCTTCCCGTTACAACGACTAAGCAAAAATTTACCACACTTATGTCTATAAGATTGTGCAGAATGTCCCCAGGGTTGCAGGAGGTCAAATCGTAGCACACGTAAAGCAATCCTTTATGAGAGGAGCAAGTTTGTTGCCAAGAAAATGGTGCCATGTTGTTGGCTTTTCAGCAGATATTTTTCGAAAACATGTTCAGAGGG
The DNA here is from genome assembly GCA_958299035.1 of Cylicocyclus nassatus. Classification (NCBI taxonomy): domain Eukaryota; kingdom Metazoa; phylum Nematoda; class Chromadorea; order Rhabditida; family Strongylidae; genus Cylicocyclus; species Cylicocyclus nassatus. The sequence continues at coordinate 72,199,998 of CATQJL010000305.1, read as the reverse complement.
AAAAGAGGTGTATCTCAAAAATTGGACTGCTTGCGCAAGACTATCTCAAGTAAAATAAGCGCTAGACATCCCAAATGCTGTAATCATCTATGGTCCTTACGAGTGCATTCTATGTCTGGGGGCGCTACATGCAGAACTTCTTCCAAAAAATGTGATATCTACATTATCTGCACTCTAAAATCCACTTTTTCAAAAAACCAATCCTTTCAAATCCTTTTCTTTTACAGGGGGTAAGCCAAATTTTGATCATTGCAGTTATGCTTAGAACATCTGCAATATTTGGAGTCATCATCAAGGCATCGCGATTCTCACCGAATAGAATCGACGCTTGCTGCAAAAAGAGTTACAGTCAGGAGAAAGTTTGACAGCTTCCAAAGTATGTGCTCGAATCTTTGATTGAGCACAGCTGCGAGTTTCAAAGACAACCTTTTCTTTCAAATAATCAAAACTGGTTCCATGTTTAGTGCAGAAAATTAACAGCAAAATTTTTTTTGAGAATTTTGAGGTTGGAAAGATTTTTTGTTGCAGTGCATAAATTGAGCTCTGACATAGATAAAAATCAGATGTATTATAAGTAAGCCTTTTCATCCTATAAAGCACAAAGAATGTTAATTATGGACGAGTAAGAAATAGAGAACAGGTATTGATTATTTTGTAACCTGGACTGAAGGTGGTGTTAACCTTTATTGAGCCGAGGCTTCGGCGTCCATGCCGAGTCAGAGCCTGGAAAACTTATACAATTTAGAGGATATTTCACGATCACTAGGGGCTTTCTTTAAAACCTATCAATTTTGAACATCCAGATGATTGCAGATTACCTTTCGAGAATCGTGGAAATATTTTGATACCCGTCAACATCATACGCTTTCTGCAGTATTGGAAGAGGTCGATATTTATCAATTGTCTGAATGTGGATATGTCCCGAAATGGAACGGAGCTTCCGATCCTTCCGAAAGATGAAACAGTGCAAGCGATGTCATCACTCATGCTTCTTTTGTGTCCTTCAACGTTTTCCCATTTCTCGCCGGTGGCTCATTGTTAGGTAAGGTGTTTGAATTGAATTTTGCATAAAAATGTTCCAAACGAAAGCGGATGCTTTAATGAGGAAAGCAGCAAGCGCTTCGCGCGGAAGATTATGAACATCTATGTTCAAAGCACACTCTCTAACAATGAATGATAAATACTTGACCCTCGGGTTTGCGCAGAAAAATGACACTTCGCAATAACATCAATTAATCAATAAGTAATTGAATAGAAATCTCATAATCCTTTGATTTCTAGGCTGGTACCGCGAATGCAATATTATTCCACACACAATGGATGTTGATTTCGCAGCACCTATCAACGAGTATAGACCTGCGCTGCTTGAACACTTGCAAAGCAACCAGTCAGAGCTTTTTCTCAAAAGAAAACTTGGAACGGTAGGTAAGTATAATGAGAAGTTATTGGGAAGACACCTGTACTCCGAATCAATCACATGCAGTTAAATAATTCACTGGAGTTCACATTACTACCGGCTGGTAGAAACGCACCTTTGATGGATGTATTCTGGCTCTACACTATAGCTAACGAATCCTGGGTAGCTGGATTGGCATCAGATGCTAAAAAATATAAATACTCCTATCCTAGGTGTGTCTTTGTATCATAAAAATTTATTCGCGTATCCGATGTACCATTTTTTACAACTGAAACCTTGGCATTCTCAGGATTTCTAAAATATGCGCGGGAGATCTACTCGGCCATATTTTTTGGGTTCCTTGTAATACTCAAACTGTGATTGAGGTATGTCTAAGATTGTTAATTTAGACCAGAACCAAAAAATGAGCGAATGGAACGTCAAAATCTGCAAAGCGTCATTTGGCTAATGGATACATTTTTGTAGAAGGAATACGGACCTGAGTGGAAACGCGATCATTCTACAAATAACTTTTCATGGTATTCTTCACATTTCAATGTTGTGGAAAACGGTCGATGGACAATGGACGAGATGGAAGAAGTTTACCACAGTTATTGATGATAAAGGATAATAAAGGATAAAAAAAATCGACGTCTTCAATACTGTCTGCCGGCTTACCCTATAAGTTTTACTCAATAGTCGAAGAGGCTGTAAGCATACCAACCTTTACAATGAATTGCAGTGGTAAGCCGATTATGAAACCACTGCTTTGTTTCTTCCAGACTGCGATGCCAACTTACCGGAGGGCAGAGGGCATTGACTGAGGAAAGAGACATCGGTCCGGTGGTCATAGCAGTGCGTCATGCTACTAATCATACTCGTCCTCCAAACTTTTGACAACATAATACTAGGCTGTTGCATAAGTTCTGTCCGATTTTTTTGCCTCATGTTTGAAGCAGCTGTTCTAAGAGAATTTCATCTCTAATTCGATACGGTTGGTATCATTGAAAAGTGCTTTCCTTGCGCTTTCTAAAGCATACCAGAATTCAATAAAATTCTTAGTGTACGGAGATCACAGGCCTGAAATCTCTAAGGGCCGCATGCACTAACCTCCCCGCGGGGAGGGGATCGCAGCTTAAAAGAAAGCTTTATATTTCGAAACTCCAGATACCTGGATCTCACGTTGTGTACCTATTCGTAACTATTCCTACTACCCTTCACTATGAACATGTTGAACAGGAGCGAGAAGCTGTACGAACCGCATTTTCCAGCTTTTGTATGATCCCTGATGATCCCCGGCGCTCTTCTTTAAAGTCATTTTTCTTTCTCCGAAGTTAACAAAACCTTCCAAAGTTGTACTGAACATCTAACACAACAGTGCTAAGCATGCTGCTGATGAGAACAAATGAGTTTTTGAAAAGTCGAATTTTTCGGTAAACCTCAAATTTCGACCTGTGGATCATCGAAAATTTCATGATTCAAAACATCATTTGTTCTTATCAGCAACATGCTTAGCACAGTCGGGTTAGATAATCTGCACAACTTTGGAAGGTTTTCGTTAACTTCGGAGAAAGAAAAATGACTTCAAAGAAAAGCGCCGGGGATCATCAGGGATCATACAAAAGCTGAAAAATGCGGTTTGTACAGCTTCTCGCTCCTGTTCAACATGTTCATAGTGAAGGGTAGTAGGAATACTTACGGATAGGTACACAACGTAAAATCCAGGTATCTGGAGTTTCGAAATATAAAGCTCTCTTTTAAGCTGCGATCCCCTCCCCGCGGGGAGGTTAGTGCATGCGGCCCTAAGTGGCCGAGGTACGTTCTATCCCTAGAAATATGTCCTTGCGAGGATATCTCCACAATGCGCCCTTCAAGTCAGGTTCTTTCATTGGCTTCGGAATAAGGGTATGGAATGCTAGTATATGCAGAAGTTCGGTCCCATGAAGAATACCTCTTGCTAGTGAAATTTATCCTCGAACATAAATCTTTGGTATAGATGTTTTACAAGCAATAACTTTCTGCGAATAGAAGTAATCGACAAGCTCAAAGTTGGAGGTGCTAGGGCAAAGCAAGAGCTAACAGGGCCCATCCACCAATTCCTTTTCGGCGCTCACGTCAGTTGTAAAACGTTCGTAGTTCATAAATAGGCATGCACACATGTGCTGAAGCGAGGTCAAAAAGTGGCTAATTTTTTGTTCGGTCAAGAAAATCTCTCGGCAGCGCAAACCCTATGGGCTCTTTTATGTTGCATAATAATCTACGAAAATTTCTCTATCCATCCATTATTAGAAAAGATGCCTATCAATTTTCATAAGGGAGCGTTACCATGTCAAAAAAGACAGATTCGAAGAAGAACGCTGCGAAGTTTTTGCATTCTTGGTTCTTCCTTAACAAAGATTTGCGCAGATCTCAATATGCATTTTTTAGCCAAGGGACTGCTCAACACATAGAAACTAAGACCTTGGAAAAAAGTTGACTCTGAAAGAAGTTATGACATTTTAAACTCAAAAATTCAAATCGGACAGAACTTATGCAACAGCCTAGTATTTGCAATATATGCTATAATTGAAGATTTAAAAAGAAAACACTGACAGTGCAGTTAAATCTATATAATTGTTACCTATCAAAACTTGGAAGCTTTTGTAAATCAAGCACTCTTAGAGCCTTTCCTAATGCTTAAGTCACGACCATAACCATTCAACAACAGATAGCCTTGATTACGTATGCTTTGTGCAGCCTGCTCAATTAACTTTCTTCCTTTATTGCCATTGAAGTTAGGCAAAACTTTGATCTCAGAAGTTTCATTAGAATGAAAAAAAATGAGACCAGTTTTCGCTGAGTATAAAAAAATTGACATGCTCAATCTTCAAAGACATAATTTTTTTATCCTCGCATGTGTCTTGCTTATACAGGATTCGCCCCACATAGAACGACATGTCTCCATGTAGTTAGTTCTATGTGAGGCAAGGTTCTCGTCTACCCAAGTTCTCGCAGGTCGGCCTTGATTCTGTCCATTCACCCATCTGGGTCTACCTCTGTGTCTTTTGCCTGGTGCCTCCAAAGCCAGGAAACTTCGTGATGTGACTCATCTCTTCTGCGCACATGCCCATACCATCGTAACCTCCTTCCCTGCATTTTCTGGGCAATTGGAGCTACTTTCATTTGCGTTCGTATAGTGTCACAGCAGATATGATTCTTTAGTGTGACTCCTAAGGTCATCGTAGCATCCATGTTTCCATGACACTAAACTTGCGCTCCTCGTTCTGCGTACACGGCAGCATTCACTGCCATACAGCGCTGCTGGGCGGATAACGGTCCGGTACAGTTGGGAAGTAAGTTACACTGGCATTCTTCTATCGCACAAAACTCCTGTTAGGGTCCCCATTTCATCCATGCTGTGTTCATCCTGCTTGCGACCTCCCCTTGTAAGCCTCCCTCCGTCAAGATGTGACTGCCTAGGTACTTGTATGACGTTGTTTTCTTCAGCTCATCACAAGGCTTATGGTACTACCAGCAGTTTGTTTCCCCACTTCCACATATTAGGTTGTCCCGAAAGTTTTGTCTGTTTTTTCAAACCACTATAAAACCATATACAATAAGCAACTGAATGTGTTTCAACATGCATTTGATGCAGCTTTTCCTTCTCTTTCTTATGGATACGTATTCGATCCACAGTCTTGCATGCTTTTTTGCTAATTGCCAAAATTCTCCACCCGTCAATTTTGTCTGCTCAAAGTTGGGCTAATTGTTGAAAATTTCATTTCAGAGCTTCGGAAAGGGATAAGGCAATTCTCGGGCAACAAGTTGGTGCTTTTCGATTCTCCTAATCTGCTGTTTTTAGCTTCAAAAAATTATTTCTTTCGAGGTCTCTATTTTTGGCAAAATCATGAAACACGCAACTGCAGCAAATACATGAAAGCTTCTGAACTTTCTGTGAATTGAAAAAGATTCTCATCAAACATTGATTATGCAACATAACCAAGTTTGATTTGCTTTGAAAAAGCAGCTTCTTGAAATTTTCGGTACTTTTACGTTGTAAGCGTAATTAAAAAGCCGCAATTTTATCAGACAAATAATTATGACGGACTTGGTAAACATGGCTCATGTGATTCAAAGTGAATGCAATGTAGTCAAAGGTTTGCTCTACATAAGCGTTATCAGTACTCTCTGAAAACATCAGAATGAAAATTTTTAAAATTCAGGAAAAATTTGGCGTTACTGCTAAACTGCTCAAAACATGGCGATAACATTGCAAAGACAAGGTAGATCAGTAAGCAAAAATGGCTGTAAGAAAGAGGATAAAAATTTGAATCAAGGGGTACCTAGGTCGTCTATGGAAAGGTGTTCTTTGAGTTTTGGTGAGCGATGAAAGAAACGGACAAAAGTTTCGGGACAACCTAATATTTTGTCTTCCTGGTGGTGAGCTTCAGGCCATATAACTCTAACCTGTTTTTCCAGTTTTGTACCTCGTCTTGTAGCTGCTTTCTGGTACTTGCTACCAAGACCACATCATCTGCGTAAAGAAGTGTCCAAGGAGGTTTACGTCTGAGCGTTCCATCACGACGTTCATCATAATGATGTGATGTACTCCAACCTTGATTTGGAATTCTTTCAACTGCCCTGCGGCTGTTTGCACGTGGCTTGAAACGCCGCAGTAGATCATCTTTATCCACTGAACGTACTCCTTTGGCACCAGGTGTTTCTGTAAGGTCCACCATATGACTTCGTGGGGCACCTTATCGAACGCTTTCTCTAGATCCAGGAAGGCTGAATGCAATTCCTTCTGCTTCTCTTTGTATTTCTTTATCACTATCCGTGCGGAGTGGATTGCGTCAGTTGTATAATACCTACTTTCTTCACGAATCCGCACTGATTCGGTGACAACTTTACGATATCACAAAGGCGCATTTCGATCAATCTCTCAGATTTTTGGAGTGTGGCTCATCAGTCGGATTGGCCGGTAGGATGCGCAGTCTGCTATGTCTCCTTTGTTAGTCCATATCGAAATTGTCGTGCTGGTGTATCAGTCGCGAGGTATACTCTTGCGCTATACTCTTACTCTCCTTATGATTTGATTGAGGGACTCTTTAGCCGTGTGGCTCTGGAATGTCCACATATTTTCCAGAAGTCGCTTGGTATGTCGTCTGGACCAGTCGCTTTGCCACTTTTTGTTCTTCTTATCTCTAGCCATACTTACTCTTACGTAACTGCTGGCACTGGTCTTTCATGGGACTGGCTTCTGCGGTGAAGTTCATGGTGTGGCCTGTGGTAGCCATTTCCTCGAAGTAGGTTCTCCATCTCTCGGTGATGTCCTCTGGTTTTCTTAGCGTCCTACCAAGTTTGTCTTTGACATGAAGGAAGACTTTCATATCTTTTGTACTATTCGCTCTTCTTCTCGCTATCCGGTATATCTCACGTTCTCCCTCGCGAGACTAATGGTGATGGTATACGAAATTTGCAATTTGTATTATTCTTCTCTATTCCAAAATGCGAGGATTATTTGCATTTGTGTGTGGTTGAGTAATTCTTTTCCTTGTACAGCAAAGATGAATTTGGTAGCTCGCACTGTTTTGCTATTGTGGGACGCGTATCTGTGTAATTCATGCACAGCTGTGCCTAAACGATTTGGTTTCAGGCATATATGTATCAGGCTGTCCCATAAGTTCCGTCCGTTTTAGCTTTCAATCGCAATAAGTCATGAACTTCTTGATTCTAGATAGGCTTCAAGGTACCGTTCGATAGAGCAAAGCAAGCACTACACGACGACGTTCTTACTTTCGCACCAGTTCAAATCCATCTCGAGTTTGAAGCCAAAAACGAAAAAAATCCAATCGCCTAGAAAATGAAGAAAAAATCGTAATTCTTTCCAAAAAAATCCTAGAAAATTCCTAACTTGTTCAAAGACAGGATATCCATATCAGCTATTTATATGCACTGTTCTTGTAATTTTTCCTGCGATAGAAATCGAGAAAACGAAAATTTTCATGCTTTTGCCAAAGTGATGCTGTGCATTTCCCACACTAGTAGTTGTATACTACAGACCAATACAAGTGAGACACAAATTTTCAGCGCTCTACAGGCTTTAGTTCTTGAGAAATAATCGTTTTAATATGGGACACCCGAATGTGCGAGACTTAATTCAAAGTTTCTCGAGAACTAAAGCCTGTAGAGCGCTAAAAATTTGTGTCTGTACTTGCACTGGTCTGTAGTATACAACTACTAGTGTGGAAAATGCACAGCATCACTTTGACAAAAACACGAAAATTTTCGTTTTCTCGATTTCTATCGAAGGAAAAAATACAGGAATAGTGTATATAAATAGCTGATGTGGATATCCTATCTGTGAAAAAGTTACGAATTTTTTAGGATTTTTTTGGAAGGAGTTACGATTTTTTCTTCATTTCTCGAGCGGTTGGATCTTTTTAGTTTTTGGCTTCAAACTCGAGATGGATTTGAACTGGTGCGAAAGCAAGAACGTAGTCGTGTAGTGCTTGCTTTGCTCTATCGAACGGTACCCCAAGCCTATCTAGAATCAAGAAGTTTATGACTTATTGCGATTGAAAGCTAAAACGGACGGAACTTGTGGGACAGCCTGATTGCTGGCAGTGCACAGCCAGAGTCAGTCGCTATACAGTTTTCGCCTTTTCCTTCAACATTAGTTTGAATCATTTATTTATCCTTCTCTAGTTCATAATAACCTTTCGTAGTTTAGATCCCTTTTACTGACTTCATCTTGTTACTTGTTTGTCGTGTTTATTGTTGCCTTTTTGGTGCCAAGATAAAGTTTGATTACCCAAGTTTGAGGACTGCTCGTGCGTATACGTCCCGCGTGGCAATGTTTTTGGTTGTGGTTTGGTATTCGAAGCCTGACTATATCTCCACCATCAACTAATACAGATGGTGATCGTAGAGCTCCTTTGATCTGTTTTGCATACTTTACGGAAGCCTTCGCAAAGAGTTGATGATGTTTGTAAACTACCCTTCATCAGATTATTAGGTTGGCTCGAAACTTCTCGGACATTTTCAGACGAGATCTGCTATTTCTCGAAACTTAATACATGTACATTAGACGGAGGCACCATTCGATAGATCAAGACTCTGCAAGATGATATGCAAAAATTTGCACCAGTTTGACATAGCTCAAGTTTGCATCCAGATTCTGAGTCGTACTGAAGGCTCGAAAAGTTGGAAAAAATCCGTATCTTCGTTTAAATAAATCCTACGAATCTCCAATTTGCTCACGCAGATTGCACCACATCAAACACCCATATGTGACATTGCTGCATTTTTTCTTATCTGAAAATCGAGAAAACGAAAGTGAAAGTTTTCCTGCTTGTACGAAAACGAAGCTACGCTGTTCCCACTCATCTTATATATAAAGCTGAATGTTTATCTGTATGTCTGTATGTCTGTTAGTCTTGAACCTAAACCATGAGATGAACGAAGCATCATATCTCGTGTGTCGGTTCTGAGGTGTCTAGTTCGTTCCTCGACAGTTTCTCACCAATATTCACTGTCCTGTATTAGCTCTTCTGTATCATCTAGCTACTCTTATTCTGTGTATTTGCATATCAGCTTCTTCTTGTGGTTTGTCATATTTCTGATAAACCATTATTACCAGTTGTCCCCACTAAGTCAATGGAACCTGCGGTCTGGACCATCCTACCGCCACTATATGCTTTAGGTTTCAGGAAATAGAAGATCTCGTCTGAAAATGTCCAAAAACTTTTGAGCCAACTTAATAGGAAGGTCATAGAAAATGTAGGAATTGGAGTCTCAATCTCTCGAGCAATCTCAATCGCAGTCTTTTAAATTCAAAATCAAGGGTTTTCGGAATAACTCGTTCCCAACATTTTTGTACTCTGCACGCTGCATTTTCGAATGAGGGGAGGATAAGCCCAGTTAAGCGAAAAAAATTCTGTTCGGAATTTTGCCCGGACGTTGCCTCTAAGGCCCGTATGCACGTACATCCCCGCTGGGGAGGGGAGGGGATCTGAGAGGGGATGCGTCATATCTCGCTACTTTACGTATCTTTCTTCTTCCTTTTCTATCCTGCTTATGAAGGTTCTCATACCCTACTACCTGCGCATAATCGATGCCAGGTTACTGGCATAAGTGATTAGATTTGTACTATTTTGTGTGATCCCCTAGGGATCCCCAGGGGATCCCCAGGGGATCCCCAGGGGATCACCTCTCATTTTCAAAGTCATTTATCTTCCTGAGAAATCAATAAAATTGATGCAAAATTGTACTGAGGGTATACTACGGCACTGCTAAGCATGTTTGAAGTAAAAAGAAGTGAAATCTCAGGATATCGAAATCTTCGGTAATCCCTGGCTCAAAAGCTAGGGATCATCGAAAAATTCACAATCTTCAGATTCAATTTTTTCTGTCGAAAACATGCTTAGCAGTGCCGTAGTATATCCTCAGTACAATTTTGCGGCGTTTCCATGATTTCTCAGGAAGATAAATGACCTTGAAAATGAGAGGTGATCCCCAGGGGATCACACAAAATAGTACAAATCTGATCACTTATGCCAGTAACCTGGCATCGATTATGCGCAGGAAGTAGGGTATGAGAACCTTCATAAGCAAGATAGAAAAGGAAGAAGAAAGATACGTAAAGTAGCGAGATATGACGCATCCCCTCTCAGATCCCCTCCCCTCCCCAGCGGGGATGTACGTGCATACGGGCCTAACAATAAGACTTAATCAGTGCCAAGAAATAAGCGAGGAACGACCAGTTGTTGTTATGCCCCTAGTTGCTACTAAAGCACCTTCCATAACCACGTAAGGTACAGGGCTTACCAAATGCAGTGTCGCTTGCATCAGCCCCTCCACTCCCGCGCTGGACTCTGCGTCTCTTCCGCGAACATGCTCTTCAATCACTTCCAACCAATTGAGGCTCCCCTTTCCCACGCTCGCCCTGGGAAAGTGATCAGAGAGCATGTTTGTGAAGGAGATGCAGAGTCCAGCGCGGGAGTGGAGATGCTGATGCAAGGGACACTGCGTTTAATAAGCCCTGTAGATAAAAATAATCTTGTGACCCTGTAGATAAAAATAATCTTGTGACATCACAAACCATGAAACTTTGCTTGGACGCTAGACCACTACGAGCATAGGCACTTAGGTAATACAGTACAATTATTTGATGTTGATGGAGGTGAAGTTTATTGACTGACTTGTCTTTACTTTGTATATATATATTTACAGGATGTCCCAAAAAATGTGCACACTGTTTGATTGTAAATGAATCTCTTGTGATGAAGTGTTTCGAGAAGCTTTAGGTACCATTTTGTAGAGCGAGGTTTAACTTATACAGTGTAGCGCGAATCGCCGATCGCTCATTCTTACTGTAAGATCACGGTAGAAACTTTGAAGAGGGTTTTGAGCCATGAAAGGCTATATTTTGTTCCAGAAACGAATCAGAACAACATGAAAATTCTCACACTGGGCTAATTAGAGTCGCTGATTCTAAATGTGAAGTTCGCATTTTTCGTAATGGTTGATTAAAAAATTATGCGAGGTAAGCAATAGCGGCCATTTTTTCAATTTTCCTAAAAAGTGCGGTTACACCGTTTAGAAAGTTTCGCAATCTGGTGAATAGTTGAGTATTGGAACTCAGCGTCCATGAAAACCCTATTATAGTCGTCCTCACCCCGCTAGTCGGTCGGGGGACGAATTCAAACTTGAATTAGAGCAGGCCTGTCGCGGCAGAGAGTGGCATCTGAACCCTCCCCCCCCCTTCCGTATAACTTTGCGTGTTTCTTAATCGTTTTTATTGGTCGTTACTTGCTAGTCTCTATATCTCTATACTATAAGTATGTTCGGACAATTTTGTTGTTGTAGGAAGTTGTTTCGTGTTGCTAAGCTCGTTTCCTTAACTCTGATTGCAGGTAAGCCTGGAGAAACGATGCAGATGGTGAACTTAAGCTGTAAAACCTTTCTTAGCAAGTAACATATACAGAAGTGTTGCTCCAGTGAACTATATGCTCCAAATTTGCCATCTGTATCGTTTCCAAAAGCTCACTAAACAAAATACGAGCATAGCGGCAGGAGACAACATCAGCAATTATAAAAACTCAATGTAGGCCAAAAACTTTGAAACAATACCAAAAAGCGAAGAAAAACGCAAATTGAATGCCTGAATTTAAACGGAGAGCTGAAGTGCCGTGCTCTGCCGCGACCTGCCTGCTCCAGTTCGAATTCGAAATCGTCCACCGACCGACTAGTGGGGTGAGGACGACTATACACAAGTTTCCACATTTTTTTGAAAATTTTTCAAAACGGCCGCTTTTTTCACAGTGACACCATATGTATGAAGTTTCTACCGTAATCCTGCAGTAAGAATGAGCGATCGGCAATTCGCGCTACACTATAAATCTAAGTTGATCTCGCTCTACAAAATGGTACCTAAAGCTTCTCGAAAGACTTCTTCACAAGAGAGTATTTACAATCAAACAGTATGCACATTTTTTGGACACCCTGTATATATACATGTTAAGGGAAGACCATTTATTTCTAAATCGATTTCAATCAAACTCCCAGTGAACAGTTCAAGGCGAGTGTTTAAATCATGCCACAATCTGAAAGGCCGCGTACAATACTACTTACCTTATGATTTGAGAAAACATAGAATACTTCAGTAGGAAGTGTTAGAATAAACTCTGAATAACTTTGCCGTTATAGATCCTTTGCGATGTGCCTTCATGAGTCGAAACTTGGCATGAGAATTGGTCAACTATAATGTTATGAGCACTTTAACACATTGACCAAGGCCTTTCACGAAGCAACATTTCTTAATCAAAATTACGCACAATTCCATCTACAGTATATCTATAGTGGAGTCGAATGCTTGCAAAAACGGTAGAGGTTGTATCTAGCATCCAGCACAAAATAAAACTCCCGGAGTGGGTTTGACACAAAACAGTAGCCGCTTCAGGCGCACGTTATGTGTGTCAAGCGGTCGTCAATGTGTTAAATATGATCGAATTCGTTGTTTTCAACGAGGTATAGCCGCTGCTCTTTTTTGGCATCTCTAGTATACTTGGGTCCGAATCGAATAGAAATTTGATCATTCGAATAAAACATTCGAATATATTCGTATTCGAAATTCGATATTCGGAGTTCTTCCATTTTCGAATAATATTCGAAACTCGAATAATTGAGAAAACGGGGTTTCGAATAAAATTCGAAACTCGAATAATCAAAAAAAGGATTTCGAATAAAATTCGAAAACTCGAATAATCAAAAAACGAGGTTTCGAATATTATTCGAAAACTCGAATAATCAAAAAACGAGGTTTCGAATATTATTCGAAAACTCGAATAATCAAAAAACGAGGTTTCGAATATTATTCGAAAACTCAAATAATCAAAAAACGGGGTTTCGAATAGATTTTATTCGAATGTTTTATTCGAATGTTTATTCGAATTCGTATTCGAATGAACTGCATTCAGGTTATTCGGCTTTGTTGCAGAGCCAACTGCTGAGTAACAAGCTTACTTCGTCCGCGTTTTTTTTTTCGCAAAACTCGGTAATGCATCTTTTGCAACCGGTATACCTTTGAACTGTATGGAGTGTCGCATTTTTCTGACTGCTTGCGACAGTAAAAAAAATCATACGTGAATTTTAATTGATATTTTTTCGATCAATGAGATTGCTCGCACTGCTATTGGCACCAAATCAGCAAAGAAGATATCAAATTCAAGCTCATGTTCTGAGTTCATACTGAATTTAAATGGCTGTTCTTCTTTCTTTGTATTGCTCATGCTTGCGGTACGCAAAGCTCACACTAGTGAGCACTCTTGCTCGCATAAATCATTGCAAAACTGCCTATTCGTTACCTTGGAGTTTTTGCGAATTGGTGTATATTAAGTAAAGGACATCGCAGTTGTAGTGCAGCATTAGACGGTTTAGATCGCCGTACGCGATTTGCCAGTAACGAGATGTCTTCAGATGTGATGGCAGCTTACCACAAATGTTGAATCTTTTGGGCACAGCATAAAAATTTGTATCGACTGCTTTTTTAGATCGTTCAATAATGGGTAAAATATGACTTTTTGCTGATGTATAAACTAGTTGCCGACCGACTTTATCGATTTTTGGAAAATTTTGAGCTGCGGGGCTGGGAGTTGGTACAAGGGGGTAAGTGAGGATGCTGATTATGAATAAAAATTTACTTTATCGATTTTATCGATGTTTGGAAAATCTTGAGCTACGAGGTTGGGAGTTGGTACAAAGGGGTAAGTGAGGGTGCTGATTAAAACCCAAATCTATTTTATTGATTTCAATTTTGAGCTAGGAGTTGGTATAGGAGATACTAGGGGGCTGATTATGATTGGATCGGCTTTAGCCAGATATGTCGGCAAGTTTGAGATGTGATTGCCTTAGTTATTCGGTAAATCATTCGAATATTTATTCGAAATTCGACTTCCAATGTTCGAATATATTCGATATTCATTCATTCGATATTTTTGATTTTCCGAGTTTATTCGAAATTCATTCATTCGATATTTTTGATTTTTCGAATTTATTCAAAATTCATTCATTCGATATTTTTGATTTTCCGCATTTATTCGATAGTCGTTTATTCGATTTTTTTCCTTTTCCAATTTATTCGATATTCATTCATTCGATGAAAAATTATCGAATTACCCAAGTATAATCTCTAGCAACTGTTGCACATTGGCGAGTTAGCGTACTCGTGGAGATGAAAATTTGAAAAGTTCTGTCGCATTTAAAATGGCAGCTTAGGCTGATTTCGTAAATTACACAGCTCAAATAAATGATAATCTAAGGTTCCTTGGCAGGCACTTGGATCTGCAAATTAAATGAATAATTGAGCTCTAAGCTAATTGCGAGTGTGGGGGGGGGGGGGGGGAGGTTCACAGAAAACTGGGTAGGACTTGCTCTTATGAGTGACAGTCTTACGTTGCTTATGCTACATCCTTTCCCTCCTTCGAGCATTTTCGTATCTCATAATCTTTCTAATTTGTGTTTTACAAGTAGAATTATCATGCTCCATGTATGTCTCGAGATCTAAATTTGCATGTTGTTTCAAAATATACAGGTCGTAGCAAAAGTGAGCGTCTGATATGAGATCAGATTCTGAGCTGCGGATATGCGCTTTCAACAGATTTTTGGACATCCTCATTACTTGTGTTCCTCTTTTTAACTCTGTCTTTCTTTTTACTTTTTACGAGTATCTTTCCTTACAAGAAAGGATTGAAATTGCAACTCAAACAACCTTTTGTCTTCGACTTTCTAAGACAAAAGGTTGTTTAAGTTACAACTTCAATCCTATGTAATACAAAGTACAAAGTACAAATGCTCTTCTAGCAGTTTGGATATTTCTCCTTTTTTTTCTAGGCCGGAGAAGTGCAACATTTATAAACAGTTGTTAGTCCTAATTTTACTCTGGTAGGTCCTTATGAGACTTTAAAGTTAAGTTGATGAAAAAAGCTAGATGCGGCTAGAATCTGTAAAGACTGCCAACTCATCAACTCATTACTCGTGAGAAATACTCATCACTTTTGCAACATCCCTTCTTCCCCTTAGAAGACTGCATGTGGCAAAACTGGTCTTTCCTTTCTTGTATGTCCACATAACGTATTTGATAGAGCGCGGGAGGGGGGGGGGGTGGGGAGCAATACGGCAAAAACAGACATAGTACGCAGCTGAGATCAGGGCCCGGCACGAGTCGGTTTTTAGGGTTTCTGACGAAGTCTCCCCTGACTTTCGGAAGTTTTACGAAGTCCCCTTTGACCTACCTGCTTAGGAAAAGATGAAAACAAGAAAGATTTACTAGTCTGAAAGAAAAGACGTAAGATAAGAGTGAAAATCCAAAGTGGAGCTGAATACTACGCATGCACAAGACTTTGGCATTAGAGCGCGATATTTAACAAAGCGAAAGAAATGAAGGCAAAAAAAAAGAAAAGGCAATGATATGAAAATGTCTTCATGCTCAGGGATAGATCTTTGACCGGGGAATCCGTCCATGCTAAAAAGATCCGAAACTTATATGAAGTGACGAAAATATATGCTCCAGACGATCTCAGATTGTCTGGTGGCCGTCTGGAGACGATCTTATTTTGGAAAAGGTATTACTTCACATAAGTTTTCAAATCTTTTTACATAATCCTTTCGCAAATAATTTTTTATACATATAGTTCAATTTTGGTGTCATATGCTTCTGTTGCGCCGTAAACAAGCAATTTGTTTATTTTAGCCTTGCTTTCAAATCGCGGCACTTTTTGTCATGTACGATAGAGCATGTCAATTGATAACCTGTCCGAAAAGCTTGTTCGACTAAATGGCGCTTATTCTTGGTGCTCGATTTCGACTCGTCAAAAACGATATCCCCTTTGCTGTTTGCTTCAAAAACGAAGTCCAGTCTGCTTCCAGACGATCTGTGCCGGGCCCTGGTTGAGATGCGCCAATCGAGTGTCATTGTTGCAGTGTTTACTGCGTGTGCGGAAGTAGCTCGAGTTACAAACAACAAAAAGCTAATTCGTAAACATTGAGTCAGTCGAGATAGGTGTTTTTATGCGAAAACAACACGAAATAAAGCACCTGTTTGATTGGCGGCATGTAAAACATACATAGGTAATAGCCACTTCATGTAAGTGAACGAGCCTACTTGCTATAACTGCAGCATGACTTGATATTTATACCGCTACCCGATGATATTCATTTATGAAGAAACGGTATCTATTGAAAAATTAATTGCGCCGAAGCATATTCGCTTTCTCGGGTGACTGTATGTTTTCATAACGCTCCTTTCACAAACATCACTTTCTGATTGCAAGACTTAGACCTGGTCTTCTCGCAGAATTCTTTGCTATGTACCAGTTTTTTCTTGCTCATACGTTATTCAAGTCATTTCTTCTCTGTTCTTCGAATTCTGTCTTGGACAACTGGCCCTATACTAGCAGTATTCAGTAGTTCAAATGGTACATGGAGTGTGACGATAAAGGTAAAGATGAAGAATTTTTTCCAGTTGGATTGCAAAGACTAAGAAAGGAGTCTTTCGTGAAAACTCATTAATGCGAACATGTCTAGGTATGGTCATTTATTGCGTACCTAATTCCCGATAGCATTCAAAGTTTTTTGATTGCTATGTCTGTGTCTACCGTACGGCTAGAATGATCAAAAGTAATGACATTTGGGATATAAATGAGTTCGAAAGTGAGGTGTGCACCAATTTCGTAAACCTTGTAATGTTTTCATTTGAAATTACCAAGAGCTTCATTTTCGAATTCATGTCACAGAATGCTGTAATCATCCTTCCAAAACGTTTTTTGCAAGCCCAATGTGTGATTGCAAGAATTGACGAAGTCAAACTGCTGCTTTTGAATTGGCGCAGACATCCAATTACAATGTGTGTATTGTGTTCAATGTTCAAAGTTCGCAACAGGACATACACTAAGCATTCTAAAGAAATTTTATCTTCGCAGTGTAGAGGAGGCTTTGCACAATTATTTCGCAAAGTTTTCTCAAAAGACATTTCTCAATTTTCATCTCTTAATTTTTTTAAAGAGCAAAACGAGTTTGAAAATGTTGCCTGCGCGTCAGGGGTAGTCTTCTTTCTTTCAAGTTGAAATCGAAAGCTACAGAAACACAATTGAGGCTATTCTTCCCATAAACTTCTAGATGAACAAATAGTTCCGTTTGGTCAAATAAGTCAAATCTGAACTTAATTCGAAGTTGATTTGTGGCTTTTTTTGCATTCGCTGTATTAATGAGCTTGTCCTGCATGCGCTCGGCATCGTAAAACAGAAACGCCAAGAGTTCTTTCCCCTTTTTAGTGATACCCAAAAAGCACCTGAAAGCTTCAAAAATGCAGGGTGTCCCGAAAATGGGTACCAGATTGTCCCGTAAGTTTCGTACGTTTTGAATTTCAACTGCAATGAGTCATACACTTCTCCTTTTGAGTAGGTTGCAAAGTATGGTTCGATAGAAGCAAGCTATAAAATGGCAATCTTGCTTTCGCACCGACTTCGGTCACCTTGAGTTTCAAGCCAATAACTCAAAAGATCTCACTGTCCGAAAAATCGAGAAAAATTCGTAACTCCGTCTACAAAAATCTTACAAAAATTCTAACTTATTACGTATACATATCTACATACCTATCTATATCTACATTCCATTCATATGCGCCGTTCCCCTAGATCCTTCCTTGAATCAAGAGAACGAAAATCTTCATTATTTTGTTGAAATGATGCTGTGCTGTCCCCACATAAGTATTTGCACTAGCCTGTAGACGTACAGATACTGTTCCAGCTCTCTACAACCTGTAGTTTTCGAGAAATGAATATAGGTTATTAATCAGGTGATTTACGCCAAAAACCATATATCTCGAAAACTAGGGCTTGTGGAGTGCTGGAAATTATTGTACTTCTACAGGCTAGTAATATGCAATTAATTATGTGGGGACAGCACATCATGACTTTGGAAAAATTATGAAAATTCTCGTTTTCTTGATTTCTAATTGGAGAAAAAATACGGGAACGGCGCATATGAATGTCCTATATGGATAGTTTACACATAATAAGTTAGAATTTTTGTGGGATTTCTGTGGACGGAGTTACAATTTTCTCTCGATTTTTCGTGCTATGGGATTATTTTAGCTTCTGGCTTGAAACTCAGCCATTGTATAAAGCTTGCTTTTATTGAATGGTACTTAAATGAGGATAATGATACAACCTACTTAGAAATGAGCAGAGTATGACTTGTTACGGCTGAAAATCAAAACGGACGGAACTTGTGGGACCTAATACACACTTTTTGATCGGTATTAACTTTGTTCCCATGAAGTCTTCTGCTTAGCTTCAAGTACCATTCAGCAGAGCAGACTTCAACTCAGGTTTACAGTATGGAGATAACGTCCATCGCTCTTCTTTACTGTAGAATTACGGTAAGAACTTCCAGCCTATAGCGTCATTGCAAGCTAGGCCGTCCGGGAAAAGGTTCCAAGAAAATCTGGAACTTTGTATATCAGTATTTTCAGGCATGCTGATTTATTGAGCAACTTTCCACGGGTTTTTTGAATGATTTGATCACACTTTTTAAAAACACTGAAAAACTTTGTTGCGGTCTCCCTAGCATGACTTATGTAAAAAGTCTTAAGCTAAAATGCGAAGTTTATGTTCATAGTCAGCGACTCAATTTAGCCTAATGATAAATTTTTCAGCTTGCTGAGTATCCATTCTGGGGCAAGATCTCGTCATTGATGGTTCAGTCCCTTTCAAAGTTCATACCGTAATGCTGATGAATGGTGGATGATTCGCCCTATAATGTGAATCTAAGTTGAAAGTCTGCCCTACTGAACGACTTTTAAAGACAAGCAAAAGGCTTTGTGGGAAAAGAGGCACTAAGGCTGAAAAGTGTGTACTTACCTTTGGGACACCCTGTATAAGTTTTATCATGTCCTGTAGTCTCAAAGAAGTTGAGCGTTTCTTTGTGATAATGCATGGTTTTATGATCAATCACTAAACATTAATTATTCTATCAATTAGTTAATAGCCCATGGCGTGCGCGTTGAAGATCAAAAATACTTGTACGCTTTCCTTGCTCGTAAACTTCTTCATTTTCCCATTCGTAACTACTTTCTAAGTGACGTCTGATGCGAGATGCTTGCTGAAATGGCGCATCGTAACTGTATGCAATGCTGATTATAGACAGACAACTTTTCTGATTCTATGTTCAATAATTCTAAGCCTGAATTAGCGTAAATTGATATATTTTCTGCCATAGCCACCTTTCAAGCTTTCTCAACAAGCAGCATTAGCGGCGAAAAGTTAGAGAGGAAGTGTCTCTATTATTCATGCTACATCTGACACCACAAATCATGGTGTTCAGCTTGATCCCTTCTCTATAATCTCGCAAAATATTGTCTATACAACATGGCTTTCATACGTCAACAGGTGTCAATCGCGGATTCAAAACAGTAGCTGAAAGGAATGCTCCGTTACCATCCTCACTTTATCAGCAGAACAGCGCCTACTTCTAGAATCCTAAAGTTTTCAACAAGAAATTTTTGATAATGGGTTATGCTAGGAATAAGAGCTGTTCTTATAGTAACTTGGACGTGTAAATCGAGATTTGAGAATGTCAGACTTTTTGCTTATCTAAGCGCTTTTATGTCAAGTTCAAAGCAAAAGTCCTTAATGCATCAAAAATAGTAGCATCATCTAGCTTGAAAACCTTGTACATTTGCATTAAATCCATAATCACGAATAGCTTATGATCTTTCTGATTAATGATATGTTTGGTTCCCCATAAAAGTCCTATCATGCCAGTCGCTCTAAAAGTTGTGTAATTCCATATGATTCTAATTCAAGAAAAACACTGCACCCTGCTGATGGATGCAGATTGGTGCACGCAAAAGGGTGCATATATTGTGAACAACTGCTATTATATCCTGATACAAATGATGCATATAATCATGAGCATAGCTGCCACCGTTTTTATTGTTGTGAGAAGGGGGTTTATCCACGATTACAGAGTGCATGGTAGTCTTAAGGTAGCTAAAGAAACTCTCTCTAGAGTAGTAGCCGACAGACCTCAAGCAAATTACAACCGTTCAGGTGTTGTTATATACATTCTGCGCTTGCATATGTCTACATTGTCTCGCAGTTATCGGATTTCAAGTACGTATTTATGTGTTGTTGCGTTTTGTAAATACTGCTTACCTAATTACTCAAGAAACTTGCGAAAGCAGTCTAGCAAAAATAGTTATTATTATTGACAACTTTCACATTTGGAAAAAGGACAAAAAAGTTGCAAATAACGCTCAGTAAATTACAATGTTATTTGACTAGTTGTAAGTAATTTATTTCACTTCAGACACAACATCTCTATACGGCTTTAGCGGCGAAAGGACCATGCGACGTCTTCCAAGCTCCTTTATATAGCACTCTTGTCAGATTTGTATTGCGTTTTCTCTGTAGTTATATGGTATTTCTGCAGTTAGGATTTTGTCTTGACAGAACGATAGCTACAGTTTGTGCGAAATCATATGAAAGTTCACACTTAAATTTGGGTTTATTTATATGCTTTGCGGATGTGAGTGCTTAAATAATTCGGTAGTAAAAGACATGAAGCGCCAGGGACACCTGCTTTTGATTTTTGTTTAGGCAATTATTTCACTTTCCGTAGCTGCCTTTACGGATTTTTCCTCTAAAAATACTGAACCTTTGATATCGTGTCTCAATAACAATAAAGGTAGACATTTCTTTATAGTTAAGTTTGGAATTCTATCAACTTTGTCTACTACAGATAACTGGGCAACGGTTGACCTCTGGAACTATATTATCACTTCTGTAAACGTTTCTGCTTTTATCTGGTCGTCTGCCTTATTTACTATCAATAGAAAACTGCACAAGCGGTAAGCTACCTGCACAAATACCGACTTTAGTGAACTGCGAATTTCAGTTGGATTCAAAGCCTTTCCAGTCGTTTCCAAATACGCGAAAACATTGAGACTACAGCAATGATAAATACGCTTGGTCTCATTCAGTTTATGTTTTATTTTGTTTATATGACTACCAATATGATTCGTCGTGCTAATGTTGACAACATGTCTTTGGTTACTTATAGGACCTTATCACTAGTATGCTACGTAGGTTTCAAAGTTTACAGATTTTCATCCGATTCAATTTCTGCGAGGTGCTTTTTCGTTCTTACCCAATGAATTCACGGTTCATGCTATGCAAAATCGCAAATTTTTTGACTAACTGTTTGAATTTGGACGATTTTTACGGTAGGATGATCAACAAATTCTAAAACACATGTCAGCATTTCTGTCGACAATTTGGACATGTATGGAAGCCTTTTCAAATCTCTTTGAATATTTCGCTTTTTCACCTTGTTAGAGTTTTGCTACCTTCGCTTATTTATCGAAAGGGAAGGTTGATTGAAGAAACATCCATACTTGTGCATTTTATACGCTTCATGATTTCAACCTTTGAACCCAGAACCAAGGACATCAGAATGCAGTTTTCACTATTATGGTGACAAATTACAAATGCCTTCTTTATGAAGAAATGGATAATTATGGTGTGTGCCATATGTCAACTCGTCTTTTTGTATGTCTTTCAACAAATTACACTCTAACTTCGAGCTTTGACGAGTGTGCTCCTTTTACAATGACTAAAATTTGCAACTCACAAAGGAAATATGGTAAATCATAGTGGTCTTTGATATGAGATGTATACTGAAAAGGCACGGAACACATTCTAATGCCTTCCTTATGCACTGCGAATTTCAAGCGATGGTTGTAAAGGTTCTTGTGAGCAAGAGCGTGAATGCATGATTAGTGCGAAGTTTGTCGTTAACTCTTTCTTTCAAACAAAGCAGCGGCAAATGGATAGAGTCGCACCAAGATTATTTATTGCAGTAGTGATCAGTGATCGTTCAAGATCTGCGAAAATTGCTGCGACTGATTTTATCCTAGCCGCGCCTTCAAAGTTTCAATCTCAAAAACCTTCAGTTTTTTGCCTTGGAGTCTGGGACAAATAAAGAAAACAAATTTAAAGTCAGCGTTTCATTCCCTTTAAAGCAGTATACATCTTATCTCAAAAGGTTACTTTGACTGATCCTCTCCTTGTCAGTAATTTTTGTGATTCACATGTGATTCTTTTGCTTTGAATCTTATCGAAAATACAAGCGCAGTTCTTGGTAGACCCGCACCTAATGGTCCCCCACTAAAAACAAATCACTTGCGCGCTTTTGTGTTTAGCTGGAAACTTGGCTCGACCACAAACGCCACATTTACTTTTGCGGACACTCTTTGATTAAATGCCTGTTTTTAGAAAAACATACATATGCCAAGCAGATAATCTAGAAAACACAGCAGCAGCCCATTTATTCTCAATCAGTCTCTGTACAAGCTAGCTAATGTACTGCTGTTGGAAAGAATCGATCAACTTTTTTCCAGCCCCGAAAACTAGTAAAGACAGCCAACGAATCTAGAAGCTTAGCTTAAGAATAGTTATGAAAACTAGTCAAAGGTACTAGACTTGCATTTGCGCGCTTCGGGACCGCACCGCGGCTTCCCGCTTTCTGATGTTGTTTGAACTGGCGTTACGATTTTTCATATATTAGATATGCTGTGAACACTGCTGCCAGATTTCCGCCCATCAGAAGGGTTGCAACCAAAACAACAACGTACCCGAAACACTTTGATATAATCAGAGAAAACTGCTGAAAAAAGAGCTCGCACTTATCGCGTAAAAAAAAAACTGACAATCTACTGGCAAATCGTCTCAAAACTGTTTTCCTTTTAGGTGATTCCTTGTTATTGTTTCGTAGCTCCTGTGACCATGGTATTCTTTATCAAGAGACAAAGGAGAGGGAGAGTTACAGCGTTGCAAGAAAATCTACAGAAATCTTCGAAAGGCAGCGCCGGACAGACTGCTTACTTTATTGCATATCAAAAGCAATGGTGAATGATTGTAGATACGTGTAGGCAAAAATAAACCTAGCTTTATAGACAATGTCAGCTGTTTTTTTTTTTGCAAATGTATGACATTGCTAACGACGAGGTAGTACAGTAAACTGACACGAATTTTCGTCCTCCTTTGCACGTGACATACACATAGAATGGAAAGTTTTATTGTTTCCAAATATTTGCAGTTCTAGCTAGAACTTTTTTATGGGATGTGTTTAGGCGCTGTAAAACAAATGTTTCTTCTTATTATTAAAATATTGGAAATAAATATATAAATATTTGAATCAACTTTTCTCCTTGCAGATTATGCATAGAATGCTACAAGATAGATAAGCCAGAACGTGTATTGAGGATTACAATACAGAGATGAGCTTAACGCATGCGTTTATGCAGTGATTACAGCGTGAAACTACATGGGAAAATGGTGTTCCACGGCTTGAATCACGTTAAATCGTCAAATTGGCATTTGTCTATGTATCAAAGTAGTCCAAAAAATTTCAATTGTCATATATGGCATTCGGTCCCTACATATACCTTTCGTAAAGCTACAGTAGCTGTGCCAAAGGTGACAAGGTGAGTCAGGTATAGGAAAAACCATTCGAAGTTGTGCAGTTGTGCATCATCTTACAAGGGAAGTATTTTCAATGGCCGTAGCCTTTTGATATGAGATGCATACCATCTGAAGCAGCTTCGAACGCTGATTTCAAATCTGCTTTCCTTTTCTGCGGAGCGCTCTTCTGAAGAGAGCTATGGAAGCCTGAATATTCTGGTTTGGTCCGCTCCTTGAGTTTGAGGATGTGCTACGTGCGTTGGTGGTTTATAATGTAATGGTTAGTTGTTGGCAGTAAACGCGAAAGTTCGATGGTTCGAATCCGGTTTGATTGAATTTATTTGAAACGCCACTCCAATATTGTTCCCCTAGTGACTTAATGGGTACCTGCGAGCACGAAAGTTGCGCTGAGGTTTTCTTCATACGCTGTTCCCGTTGTGAGAAATGTCTGTGTTTTGCTCACTTTGCAATTTCGCTTCACCTCTGTACATGAATTTTTTGCGGAATAAACCAAATTTCAACAAGCAAGCGGTTCTGCAAGAAAATTTTTCCCTAAGTCACATTTGCCAAGGGCATTACACTAAGTGTCTGCAGAAAAATTACAGTAGTTTTCAAACTCACATTCGTAGTACAAAATGGTACGCTCTGCACTGGATTCAAACCATCGACCTTTCGCCTTTGATGCCAACAACTAACCATTACACCACTGCATCACCAAGCACGTAGCAGCGCTCTTTAACTCAAGGATCGCCCCCAAAATAGGATTTTCAGGCTTCCATAACTTTCTTAGGAAGAGCGCTCCGCACAAAAGGAAAGCAGATTTAGAATCAGCGTTTGAAGCTGCTTCAGATGATATGTATCACCTATCAAAGGGCCACGGCCATTGTAAGTACCTTCCTCGTTAGTGGAATGTGCTCTGATAGAGAGTAATGAGAATGAGTCGTCGGAGCTACATCAAACTAGGGTGGAGGACATTAGGTCGCCGAATTTGGAAGAGTCCCGCGCGGATTCCCTGCAGGAACGCATGTCCGCGCATGTACAAGGGTGCGTATTGTCGCAAATGACCGCGGGGACCGCCCTTTTTCGGCGACCTAATGTCCCCCACCCATCAAACTACAATGAAGACTAGAGACGTCTTATGGAACTGGAGCGCGATATCTATAACATATATACTATACTATATTATATATACTATATATATATACTGTACTATATTATTATATACTATACTATATTCTATACTCTATCTATAATATTAGCAGCATCAGTACTTAAATGCAACCGTTTCTTATATGCAAAGCTTATAAGAGCTGAATAGTAAAAAAAAGTAAAGATTCTGCTTCGGTACTCTCCTAACAATGAGATTAACATTATATCCTACAATTTCAAATGCATAACAATCATAAATATGATCTCTGAACTCAGAAATTGTAAAAATTTAGCGTTCCGCCGTTCCTTTTTCACGGAATAGCGTCCTCTGCGTGCAATGAGTTGTTAGGTGTGCAAATGCACGCGATCGCCTAAACTATGGCCATACATTTTCGATCGGCGATTTGATCGTCGCGACTTGATCGCCCACACGCGATCAAGTCGCGACGATCAAATTACTCAGACAATCACAGGCTCTCAGCGGGCCCCACCAAAAGCGTCGTTGCCTTATCGCAGCCACTGTCGCTTCCCGCTGGGAGCTTTGTCGGAGCTTTGTCGGAGCTTCTCGGAGCGGGCTCGCTGCCCGCTGAGCCCGCTCCGACAAGCTCCGACAAAACTCCGACAAAGCTCTCAGCGGGAAGCGACAGTGAGGCGATGAGGCCACCGCGCTTTTGGTGGGTCTAGGCGATGGCTTTGTGGCTGCCGGCTGAGAGCATTTGATTGTCTGAGTAAGTCGCATATAGTCTGTCCGGGGTCTAACGCGGTTCCTTGCATGATTTTCGGCCTAAGGGAAGCGGTGACGGCTCAAAACGGTCTCTTTGTTGTAAAATGTTTTATCACCAGAGAAAGACGAAGAAGTTCAAAAGTATGTTGAGATTTAAATGATTTGGGCCATCCCAAATAATTAAACGTAGTCCTCGAGACCGATTATTTCGAGAAAGGTGTAATGTGACATGATGTCCTGGAAACTGCTGCGTGCTCGTATGTTGCTTAGGCGCAGTAAACATCGTTGTACTACTTTAGAGTTTGCGTGTTTGTTCTGGCATTCACAAATCCTCCTTGCTTTTTGCTTAAAAGATGAGACCCAGCTTTACCTCGATACTTCTGTCGCTCTATACTTCGTGGCTTCAGTAATTTCGCCGATAGGCGCCATATGCGCGTTTAAATCTGCATGCAGCGATCACGACCGTGGACATCCTGACCAATCCAACACCTGCACGCCCCGCGGTTGCAAAAAATAGTAAGGGAACGTGCAAGAAAGTGGGCGCGTGTAGAGATGATTGAAGCTGTGTGTGATATACTTTGCATTGTGTAAACAGCTGATCGAAATGCACAAGGAAAACACGAAATGGTTAAGAACAAGATTTGAACGAGATATAGTTACGAAGATGCTGATCAAAACCAAGCAATGTTGGAAAATTTTACTGTGTACGAAAACCAAACTGTTTAAAAAAATACCTGGAAAATAACAAAGTCGATTACTTTAATGGACAGATTTCGGAGTGCGTGATTGGTTATCTGCTGAGAGCGAGTTGTGTGGTAATTCCGCATAAGGCGCTGTCAGCATCTGAACATGTTTAGGGCATGTCGGGTACTGGCACCTTTCTCTTCTAAGAGGGCACTATTTTTCGTGCTCTCTGATTTGCCGGCAGCTCTCATCGCACCATCGACGAAGTGCCAGTAAATATGCGACGTTGCCAGCAGTACCTTTTGCAGAGCCTGTGCGGTAAGCGAATATCGCTCAAGTCAAATCCAAGATCTACCGCATGTAGTACGTCCAATTGCTCAAAGTACTATCGATTGTTGACCCTGCAGGGAAAGAAATAAACATAGAATAGATGTGATGGAGACACGTATGCTAAGATGGAAGGCAGGTATCTATGACGGGTTAGTCACCACGGCCTTCGAGCATTTCAGGTCAAGCAAAGATCTTAAGAATGGGCAATATCAAAACTCTCGAAAAGATTCCAAAAATGGCCAAAGCTGCGATGAGGTCAAAGCAGATTTGACAAAGTTTGAGATGGTTAAAGACATAACGGGTATGGAGAGAACCAACAAAAGTAGCAAATATTAGGTTGGAAACTAAGTTTTGCAACTGGTCTCATAACTTCCTTCTCACTCAACATGGCGCACTCAAATTTTGCCGCTGCGTTGATTATTACATAAGCTACAAGTGCAGCTGCTGTCCTACCAAATTCTGACGTCGCAGTGAGGGTTACGGTAGGTGCATGGTATGAAGGGAAAAAATTCAAAGTTTGACGGATTTGGCTGAAACTTGGCATAGGGGTGTTATCTGACATGCTGATCGCGAAAACGATGGTGAAATTGCGTGGTAAGGGCTTTTTTGTAGGATTACTGTAGGTGTACGATATGGGGTCTTACCCTAAACAAGGAAAAAGGCATTGATTCAAAAATGAATGTAATATTCGCGTTTGGTAGGTTAAATAACCTTACTCTGTAAAGTCTCGGCGGAATTTGAGCTTCGGACTCTTTAGTCATTGACGGTCGTCCCCAGCAGCTCTTGCGTACATCGACTCGTTCGACTTTATGAGGACGTCAAATCTCGACATGCCCCTAAATTTCGTTTCTTTCTTAATAGGCCAAAGAAGTCAACCTCCAGCAATAATTTGTAGGCGAATCCGGATTACTGCGCATGGTCTAGCTGCCAAAAGCTTCATTTTAGCTTGAAACCCCAAAAATTTTCAAATTTCACTAGCTTTCGAAAAACGCCTGAAACTTTTCTATTTCGTGTTCAAAATTTAGACAATTTGTGCTTACTTGTAGCTCACATCGCCTTCTACATAATGCCAAAGTTTGAGTGCACCATATCCAAAGGGAGTGAAGTTATGAAACCAGTTGCAAAACTTAGTTTCCAGGCTAATATCGTCTAAGAACAACGCAAGAATAAAAAAGTAGAACTCAACGACATAATTATAAAGGTGGTGATTTTTTAGGACGAGAAGCATTTGTCATAAAAGTTCAGAATTCTGAAGAGCAGCGTCTATACACAGAAAAGCTGTAGTTCCAAAATCTAGGCTTTTCTTTTGATATAGGCATAGCTGTACTACTTTTCTCGGTAATGTCTTATCCAGTGTGGTGAATTGGAATTCTACTTCAAGATTTCTATGTTTTTTACCTTGTGATTCAAGGCAGTGTTCGGTGATCTCCACCTTCTGTGGCTCTGCAGCAAGCGCATATTATGAAAACCTTGTTTTGATGCGCGGTCGAATATTCTGGCGCTAATTCTGCGTACCGACGCACGAAGACATGTGCCGAAAACGGGAGACGGTCTTTTCGCACGGGCGGTCTCCAGCGTCTCCCTGATTTTGACTTGTCTTAACATGTAATACGCCGCAAATCTTTCCTCCCCGTGTTTTGCTTAGGCAAAAGCCGCCGCAGGGTGTGTCGCGCGCGGCGGTGGTCCTGTGTGGAAAGCATTACGGTCGTGCGAAACGTCACACACCCGCCGAAAACAGATATACCCTTTTAAACATCGGAAAAAGGTACCTGACACTTGCACGGATTATCTTTACGAATATCGGATTTCAATGGCTTCGGTATCATTACAATGCCTTACTGCACTCATAATTAGCAGGTTCAGCAGCATGTATAGCAATGGTGCCAAAAATCGCAAACATTTTGCTTTACCTTGTCATGCTAAGCCAAAAACATTTTTTTTACCATGCTAAGCCAAACACATCTGCCTCGGCAGACTTAGGGTAATACGCTGCAATTTGATAATAGCGAAGAGAATAGGATAACTTATATGAAACGCTATAATAACGTAAACTTTGTGCCGATGATCTCCGCAAACTTTGACGCATAAGCTCATTAGTGCTAACGAGTACTAGCTCATAAAACTAATCAGGACTAGCATTCAGTGTCACTTCCTTCTCTGCAATTCAAAACTCGTCATGATTGTTATAAACGCCGACTAACACGGAGAAAAATTTTTGATGCGTTGACAGAACTAGTGAATCAAGGTAAGACAAATTTGTTATAATCATACCTGTTCTTAGTCATCTAATCTTCTGTGTCTTTTGAAATCACTTGGAGTACACGAAGGTGGCAGCGAAAGCTGATCGAAAACTCAGACTTTCTGGCAGCATCTGAAAAGATTTTTGTAGAAATATTTATTGAAGGGGCAAAAGCAAATCAAAACAGTAAACTTTACCTCAAGCTGACTAGGAGGAAATTCCTGAACGTAACATTAAGTCGGAGTTTTTGATATGCCTAATGATTATTATAAGATTGTCAATACACATGATCAAAATATCTTAAACCAATTCGGTAGATCTATAGACCGAACAAATGATGCGGTACGGGCGGTTTTTCAACAACCTGTTTGGACGCTGTAGTGAGTTAGTTATATTTAGTCTGGAGCAATGTTATTTTCTCAATGAAGGCACTGGTTGCGTTACCGCAGCTAAAAACGTCAACACTTATACCTGAAATTGAGTATGTATTATGCTTAAAACAAGCTCAGGTAACGAATCAAGAAGCAATCAGTCAATGACAAAGTCGCTCGTACATTTGAAGTTAGCACAGTGCATTCACAAACGTTCTGAAAGCTCTGTTGATACCAATCTGCTGAACTTGTCTTGCTGCACCTTTACAGCATTGAATCACTGTCATTCTCTGTATCCATTGTCTGGCTCGTAGCAGGCATTCAAAGCAACTGGTTCATTTCATAGTTGACATCACAGGACCGCATCTCGATACCGTTGATTTTTTTAGCGTCCTACATGTAACGAACTTTCTTAAATAATTGGCAGAACTTTTTATGTTCAGCAACACAATACTTGGATACTTTTTACAAAAGATACTACATGTTGAGAGAAATTTAGCAGCTGATTAAACAGTGCCAAGAATATTCAACAAATCAAACCTGCGTATGAGGCCGGGAAAAAGAATGACGTTTTCTTCAGATTTTTTTCCGCTTGAATTCATATTTTTCGAGAAGTAAAGCACATCCAAGGCCAAAACTTTATGGTTAAAGTTTCGAAGGTTTGTGATATACAACGACAATACAGGAGAGCCCAAGACCACAAGGGTGGAGTTTGCTATTTTCCGTT
Source organism: Cylicocyclus nassatus (assembly GCA_958299035.1). Lineage (NCBI taxonomy): Eukaryota > Metazoa > Nematoda > Chromadorea > Rhabditida > Strongylidae > Cylicocyclus > Cylicocyclus nassatus. The sequence goes on along the minus strand of CATQJL010000305.1, from coordinate 72,170,374 downwards.
TCTCAATTTTTCTTTTCAAGCACGAAAAAAATCTAGCAAGTTACATGCAGGAGCAAGTGAGAGGTTTGTAGAATTTTTTGGGGTAAAAATCCGATTTTTGGCACATGAGCTGCTCTTACTTTTTGACTTCATACTTCGGGTAAATCGCTATTTCTGTCAATGTTCAAAGGTTATTTCGTAGAGCTCCCTTTGTTCTATCAAATAATACCCCTCACGTATTGTTTTTTATCTTCTTGCTTTGCTACGAAAATCGACATCTTTTCTTTCCAACCTAATACGAATTAGAATACTATGTCTATATATTGAAGCTTTTTCCATCATAATTTGCTAAACATATTAGTGAATTCTTTACATGTGTTTTTCTAGAAGAAATTCCATCAACAACAGTTGATGGAATTTCAACGCAAAAGCTTGCAAGCCACCAATAGTCATGAAGCAGATGATGATTTTTCTAGTCTCCCTGCCGCTGAGCTCATTGAGGCTATTTTAGCTAGGAACAAGGACCCCCTCATCCAAAAAATGGTTTTGGCTCTAAAGGGAAAAATATTGGATGAGGTTGAGTCCGAAAAAAGGGGTCGCAATATCGTCATTGCTGGAGTACCCGAGGCCCCTCCAAACCTTTCTCTTTTAGAAAGGAAGGCCGACTTAGAGCGTAAGGTTTCAGATGTGTTAGACGAATTGCAGGTTGACTGTTTTCCCTCTGAACTTTATAGAATGGGAAAAGTCATTGAAAATCGTTGCAGGCTTGTCAAAGTGGTTTTCCCGTCGCGTATGTACTGGGTCCAGGCGCTAGCCAATGAGCATCGTCTACGTCATTCTAGTATGAGTAATATATTCGTGCGCAGAAGTATGACGTCATCTGAGCGCGCTCTAGAGTTCGATCTACGTCGGCAAGCACGCGATTTGAACCAAGGAAAGCCCATTAAAGAATGGGTTATGTATAAAGGTGAGTTAAAGCGTATTTCAGAGTTACCTAGGAGATCAGCGCAGGGAAACTGATAAGTAGGCCCGATCATAGTGCATTCGCGAACTGCTTTATGTTCAACTGTCGTAGTTTAGTAAACAAACTCCATCTGCTTCATGCCTTTATGTGGCTCCATCTACCAGATATTGTCTTCATTACCGAAACATGGCTATGCCCGCGGATATCTAGCTCTGAAATTCTCTCTGATCTCCCCTATTCGATACACCGTTCCGATCGTACCGGCAATAGAGGGGGAGGCGTGTGTTGCCTTGTTAAAGATGACCTTTTTGTCGAATGTGTTCCATTCAACAATGATATGACTTCCGACTTGTTGTGCTTGGATATCTACTCACTTTTTTCAAGTTCTTCCTTTCGATTTATTCTAGTATATCGTCCACCCTCCTCTAGTGCTGGTGATGACAGAATATTGGCTGATGCTATTTATGACTTGAGTTCGAGGCCGCTGCCCACGATCATTCTGGGCGATTTCAATGTAGACTTTTGCGCAGTCAAAAGCACCCGTGATAAAAAACTTTGTCGTCTTTGAGTTATTGCGCTCCAACGCAAAACGTTAAAAATGCTGCAAGAGGAAATTCCATTTTTGACTTGATCTTTTCAACCGATGACGTCATTAAAGATGTTCGCATTGACCCTCCTTTCGGCAATTCGGATCACAATGTGATCACATTCCAAGTCCACTTTAATGTCTACAAATCAATATTTCTCCCCTACCCTGACTACTCCAGTGCGAACTATGCAGACATAGACAGGAGTCTTTCCTTTATTGATTGGCCAGCAATCTTTTATGATTGTGAGACGATTGATGATTTGTACAAACGTTTTTGTAAACAGATATACAACGTTCTAGCGAACTTTGTACCTTTTCGCTACAGTACCTCACACATTCACCATTATCCCAAACATATCACCAATCTACTGCAACAAAAATGCAGGCTTTTTGCTACTATGCATGATCCTCTCACAAATGATCTGTATAGAAGAGTCTGTTCAGATATAAGTCATCACATCAAAAGATTCCTGGCCAGTCGGGAAAGGCGTTTTGCTAAGTCTGACTTCAAAAAACTTTACCAATATCTAAAAATAAATAGCAAAGGGCAGCAGAAGCTCCCATCCTTACTGGATGAGGACAACAGACTTCTTATAAAGGATGAAGAGAAAGCTGAAGCGTTGGGACAATTTTTTGCCTCTGTCTTTGCAAATAGAGGTGAAAGTCATGAGAATGGAGACGTTATTTGGTTTCCATCCTCATCATTTCCACGAATCTCCACTAGATGCAGTAACATAGTGATTTATCCCAACCATCTTTTTGAGATTCTATCGAGGCTAAAACCATCAACAACTGCTTCGTACGATGGAATTCCTCAAATTGTGTACAAGAAATGTGCCCGAGCCCTCTGCTTTCCTCTATCATATATATAATGCACCTCTCTCAAGGGGTCAAATTCCTCAACTTTGGAAGGAGGCTCGTTTTACCGCAATTCCAAAAAATTCATCTAGCAATAAATTGTCCAATTTTCGTCCCATAAGCATTACTTCGCCCTGTGGTAAAATACTAGAGAAAGTCATTAACGATAAACTGAGTGACTGGTTGCAGAAAAATCATATCATACCACAAGAACAGTATGGATTCCTGCCTGGGGGATTAACCACTGCACTACTTTGCGATTCTGTTTTCGATTGGATGACAGCGCTGAACCACCAGAAGTGTGTGGACATCATTTACTTTGATTTATCAAAAGCCTTTGACAGAGTTAATCACAAAAAACTTCTGCTAAAACTAGAGAATGCAGGTATTCGTGGTCAGCTGCTCAGATGGTTGGAATCATACCTCAGTGAACGAAAAATGACAGTGCGCGTGAAAAACATGTATTCAGCAAAGTATTTGTGCAGCAGTGGTGTTCCGCAGGGAGGAATCCTCTCACCCCTTTTGTTTTTACTTTATACAGCCGACCTGCCTTCGTTCATCAAAACCGACCCGAAAATCCATGTGCAGATTTTTGCGGATGATCTTAAAGTTTACGCTTGCTATGGAAAAGAGTAAAGAGAAGAAGCCTACGAAGCCCTTTCTTCTTCCATAGAAAGAGTGAATATGTGGTCTGAGATGTGGGATCTGCCCTTAAATCTTTCAAAATGCTCAGTTATGCACTTAGGCGACACCAGTACTCACCTCAGGTCATATATCTGTGATGGTACTGAGCTTGAGTACCGAAGCATCGTGAAAGATTTAGGCGTTTTTGTTGATGATGCTCTCAAATTTACTGCACACTATGATTCAGTCGTCACCAAGTCGCTGGCATCGCTGTTTATGCTTCTACGTAGCATTCACAGTAATGAAGCATTCACAGTAATGAACCTGGACTTTTCGTGCGTTTATACAAAACATATGTCTTACCGCATTTGGATTATGCTTCACCTGTTTGGAGTCCTTATTTAAAAAAGCATGTGGTGAAGCTCGAAAAAGTTCAAAAAGTTTTTACAAGGATAGTCTTCTACAGATGCTTCCCTAACCCTGAATACCCTCGTGCATTACCGCCTACGGTGCTAGGCTTGCAGTTTTGAAACTGCATAGTTTGAAGTATAGACGTGTTGTTAACGACTTGGTGTTCTGCTTTCGTATCCTAAAACTAGAAACTAAATTACGAGCCAGTAAATACTGGATCTTTAGGCCCAGTGGAGAGCGTACAGGTGGGTTTAATTTGCACTACAGGAAACTAGGTAAAAAATGCTTTTTGCAAACTTTCAACTCGTATTTCTGTCGAACCACAAGATGGTTGAGCCTTTTACCTCAAGAAATAATTTCTAGTAAAAACGCATCCTCTTTTCGCAAAAAGTTAGGATCTATAAATGTACTGGAATATTTGCATATAGCAGATGTTTAGGTTGGGTCTTCTGATCGTTCTATTCTCCTTCTACCATTGGTTCTTGCACCTGTGTTGTTAACGTTGGCGACAACGGTTCCTCGAATCAATGTTCTTTGGCCTGCGCGGATTCAAATTCTCAATCGCCGCACTTTTTTCATACCGAGACTGAATGCCTTTTCATGTTTTCGTGTTTTTCTTAAATCCCTTTGATGTATTACTAACTTCATTGACGTCTTATGTTTGTTGGTTTTTGTTGGTTTACTAACAAAGTGGCACGCCTATGAGCGTATTATATAAATAAATAAATAAATAAACATAAACTACAGCTTAGTTCAGACGTACGTCGTTTGTTCGACCCACCTGCTCTAAATAAATTCTTACGCAAATGCTATGAGAACAATTAAAAGGTCACCTAGTCGCGTTCTTTACTCTCATCAAAAACGGATAACACTTTCACAAAAGACAGTAGTATTGCTTCCTCCTAGTATATTCATTAGTGGTATTTGAAAAATGTTGACTGCTTTTTGTTGATGCTTTTGACATGTCATAATTATAGAGAAGTGATAAAATACCGCATAAACACTATAGGAAAAAGCCTGGCCTTTGTCTATTTCGTTCATCTTCTGAGCACACACCTAATGTCTATTTCTTCATCTTCTGAGCACACCTAACTATTACCACACGTAAACAGATCTGAGAAAGACAACAAACAATTTTTCCGTTCACTATCACTCTCTTCATACCGCAAAACTAGAAATTCTTTTAGAGCAGAGAGCTACTGTACCTACCTATAAGCTCCGTCACCGTGGACTTCTAGTACAAGTCATGCATCATTTATTACCTCTGCCAATAGTGCGTTGAGGCGGGGCTTTCCACCAGTAGTATATCCTTCGTCCCCTCCTATAAATTCTATCTTCATTTTAGAATATTGATTAGCATACTTCTCACCTATTTTGCGCTGAGATCCATTTGTAGTCTATGCATGATACAAGTGGAGATACGAATGTTGCAAATCACCGAGGTTTCTAGCAACGTACGACAATTACTATTTTAAGACCCTACTATTTTCAAGAAAGATATCTAGTTTCAGCAGATGTAGGATATGCTATGCAAGAGACAGTACTCTGTAATTTCAAACGAGATGTATCGCTGTTAGCTTAGTGTATCTGAGGCTACGATATCTTACTAGATCTTGCTTTCTCTTCCATTAATTAATGCTGCTGTCACACTTGTAATTGCTTTGCTTTGACTCACAGAATCACTGTCGTTAACAAGCAAATGCTGCATTTAGTTGGTTTAGCAAATGTTTTGTTCTAGGTAATGAGAGTATTAAACCCCTAATACTCTTCCTAGACCAAATTGGAGCGAATGCAGAATTCAAAGCTTAAAAAGCAACAGAGAAAAATTCTACGCCGCATGCGACAGCTTTTCTTTGCTTTGCGGTTGAGAGATTCCAATGAACCTTTAACTGGTCTAATAGTTCTTGTTGACAGTGTAAGCTTTATCTTTGCTACTGTTCAACTCTCCCTAAACCTTTCTTTTATAGTGTTGATTTTCACAAAGTTTTGAGGTTTACTGTAGCTTGTTTTTTTTAATGTGATGTTTGGATTTCTCTCATTCCTCACAACTTTAAGCTCTGTTAAGCCTTTTAATTTCTGCAAACTGAAAAAGGAACTGAGCAGCGAGTAAATGGCAAGTATGCATGCTTACTGTGTTCGAACTCTAGCTTTTGTGCTTTGAATCAAGTTGATACTAGGTTATTGATAGTTCGTGTGCAGAAAACTCACTGTTTGTTATGCTTTTATTCAAGCGTCAAAGCTTACTGCTAAGGGGCCATTCTGTTTGTTCTAAAAGACGCAAAAAATAATGCTTTGAGACGGATATGCGGCACATTCGTTAAACATCTCACACTTGCCGCGTGTAGTGCTAGAATAGAGCAGGATGAATTGACGCTGCTTTTGCACTATAACTTCTTCTAAAACAACTTTATTTGGAATCTGCAAGAAGATTTGGCTTAAACTTAATGAGACGAATCTTTAGTATACATTGTGCCCGTAGTCTATGGTGATACGGTAGACATATGATACTACTTTGTTATTTTCAAGATTTGCTCATATGAGCAACAATACATGTTGATAATCTCATAACACATGTCAATACAATACAATACACCATGGAAAACGGGCGTAAGGTATACTAAAGGATTCGTTTCATCAAGCTGAAGCCATATCTTTTTGCAGATTCCAAATAAAAATGTTTTAGAAGAAGTTATAATTAAATCCCGCAAGTCCTGCAGATCCCGCAATTAATTTTGGTCGGATTTGCACATTGCACATTTTTATAGCACACTAGCTGGCTTACCCGGCTCAGCCGTATGTTCCGAATAGAAAATTCCATTTCTTAACCGATCCGGACCAAACTTGGCACACATACACTTCGGGCCCCGGCGGGTGTCACAGCCCACTTTCCGTTCTCGATCGATGTCGATTTTATCGATTTTTTGCAAAATTTGAGCTACGGGGCTGGGAGTTGGCGCAGGGGGGTAATCGAGCATGCTGATCACCCCGTGGGGGTGTCCTATTGTAATCTTAGTAATCCTACAGTAATAGAAAGAAATGGTTTACTGTAACTTCTATATTTATAATGTGAGCTGAACCTACCCCAATATACTCCTCAAAGATTGCAAAAGCTGTTCCGACACATGAGCTTATTGGCGGCCAAACGTTCAGTACATTTTTACCCTGTATACATCAAGGATCCTTGAAAGCAGTGCATGTTTTTTGCAAAGATCGAAAGATATATATATTAGGTTGGTGCAAAAGTTCTTTCCGCCCAAATTCAAAAATTCATAACTTGTTGAATTCTCAACGAATCTGCAAGATCTAAATTCTGCTTAAGAGAGAAACTCATGCTCTTTGCATCTGTACCTGAACTGTTCGTTAATGTTTACAAATTGAGGAGATAGAAGCTCAAAACCAAAATCACTCAAAATTTGAATTTTTCGTGTAGGGTCATAAAAAATCGGAAACCTGCAACAAAAATCGGAGCAGTCAGTATTGTAGGTTCTTTCACTAGCTCTTTCCAACGGTGCAAAGTTTGCGCTGATTAAGCGTCTCTATCAAAAGTTATGATTTTCGAGCAAGCAATACAAAAGGGCGAATTTGATTTATTTTAGCATTTTTCAGGGAATTCATAACTTTTCACAGAAACGCTCAATCAGCGCAAACTTTGCACCGTTAGAAAGAGCTAGTGAAAGAACCTACAATACTGACTGCTCCGATTTTTGTTGCAGGTTTCCGATTTTTTATGACCCTACACGAAAAATTCAAATTTTGAGTGATTTTGGTTTTGAGCTTCTATCTCCTAAATTTGTAAACATTGACGAGCAAATCAGGAGCAGGTGCAAAGAGCATGAGTTTCTCTCTTAAGCAAAATTTGGATCTTGCAGATTCGTTAAGAATTCAACAAGTTATGAATTTTTGAATTTGGGCGGAAAGAACTTTTGCACCAACCTAATATATATATCTTTCGATCTTTGCAAAAAACATGCACTGCTTTCAAGGATCCTTGATGTATACAGGGTAAAAATGTACCGAACGTTTGGCCGCCAATAACGCTCATGTGTCGGAACAGCTTTTGCAATCTTTGAGGAGTATATTGGGGTAGGTTCAGCTCACATTATAAATATAGAAGTTACAGTAAACCATTTCTTTCTATTACTGTAGGATTACTAAGATTACAATAGGACCTTTCGAGAGACGGTCAAGAGGCGCGGTAAATCAGAGTTTACCAAATAAGCAACCCAGTTCAGAGCTATACGAGTCTCTTGAAATACCGAAGTGTTCTGGCTTACTAATTACCTGAGGTTACCACTAGCTAAGTTTGACGGCACTTGGTAAAAAAATGATCGTAATATTTACAAGATTGCCTACTTGCATTTTAAGGAATTATTGCCAAAAACTGTTTCAGTCTATTCCAAGCTACAAGCTTACACAGCCCTATCAACGATCTTGCGTTTCTCTGAGGGCTTCTAGAACGTCATCAAACACTGAAAAAGCGCTAATCAATTTCTTGAGGTACCCGTTGATTCAAAGAGATTGGCGGCTGGAAGGTGACCGCTCGCGCGCGCAATGCAGTCTGCCTCTCTCCCATAAATGTGCTTTCTGATCATTTCCTAGTCTTAATTAGATCACGAAGCCGCGCCTTCCAGCCGCCAATCCTTTTGAATTACAGGGTACACTCGCACCTTGCAACACAATGTCGTTATTGCAAACCGCTGCCACTTAGAAAAAGCTCCAAAAAATCTGAAAACTTTCTAGACGGAGTTTTTTGAACAGCTGAGTCCTGTAAACAGCTTTTTACATATCTGAAGGCTAGTCTAGATGGTCTAATCAGTTTTTGCTGTCATAGCATACCTGTCGTAATGGCAACTTTTACATAATTTTTAGGTTCAATGAAACATGGGGCTTTATCCTTGCAAGTGTACCCTCGGATTATGTATTATCCATGCAATTATTTTTACGCAAGGCTGCACATTCGTAAAAGCATGAAGATTCATAACTGCAGCCGACAAGACGGTGCGTCTTAGGCATGTTTCTGAACTCCTTATTCCTTTTCTGTCGTAATCAGAGAGACTTTGATGTGTGACTAAGCGCATGCAAAGTTTCTTGATAGTGTAATCATCAATGTTTGTTTCATGCGTAGCTGCTGACGAATCTCCTGCAAAAAGTTGTGTTGTAAACATTCTGTACATTTCCTAGGTGATGTGTGATTGTGGCCACATTCACGGAATTTTCGAGAAGGTGTACTTCTCTATGACCCGCTTTGCATCTGTGCTCAAGTATTGGGTTGTAAAGAAAGTTCTGCCAATTATTCACAACTGCCAAAAAAAACGCGAATGCAAAAGGCTTGTTGAGTGTGTCCTTAGTATGGGATGACCTTAGCTACCAGATACTCTATTTAGCTTGAAAAAAATGACGATAAAACAAGAAGAAATGCCAAAGAAAGAAGGAAAATTCGTTGCGCTTAGGTCTGCGAAAACGAGTTTTCTTATAAACGCGCAGAACTTGCATAAGCTCATTCAAACATCCGTCTTATACTCTTTAATAGTATCTAGATGAAGCAATATCCGAATACAACTTGCTCTTGGGCCTTTTTCCAAGCAAAAATTAGCTCATTGATTTCAAGGTTCAAAAATCAAACTCTCTAGCTGTTTCGAAACGCAGTCAGCCCCTTTCTTGGAGAAATTCATCCATGTACAGATTCAGTAAACTGAGCTTATTAGTACATATGACCAAAATATCGTTAATGACAGCCATATATTGAAAGCTTAAAGAAAACAATTTAGCTCAACCTCTATTGGCACAGAACTTTCTCAGCAACTCAATAATAACTTGACAAATTCTTCTCATTATAAAATCATAGGCAATCAAAAATTATACTCTATCAGCAGGCACAGCTTGGAGCTGATGTGATTACTCCTTGTTTGCTAGCTTGATTCCTTCCATTGTCGTTCACTTGCGTGATGTGTAGATATTATATTTGGTCATGCCAAACACCTGTACCTCTTCCTTCAGCCTATGCTTCTCTCAATTTCAGTAGCCTACCCTATATCAGCGTGTTTTCCGTTATTAGGGTATTTTGTTAGGAAATATCGATCTGGAATCAAAGTTAAGCGTTGCAGTCTGAGACCACCTGTGACAATCCCCCTTTCCTTAACGTTCCTATCTGACGACCCTCACTCATGGTATGCCCAATCTAACTAGAAAATTTCATTCCACTCACTTTAGAAGTGAATGTACTTCACTGTGACTGAGCGAAATGTCAGGTCTCTGGCAAGGACGACTCCGATTTCCATCAAATCCACGCTGCAACTTCCTTGTGCAACTTCCTTCACCGTGAAAATATTTTGAATGAGTTAGCAATACGGAAAATTATATTAACAAAGCAAATCAACATGATTATTCGTCACAGTCATTAATTAGAACAGATCGATTTTTGCAAGCCATCAAAGTAGTGGTTACTGCAGTGGCTGTGCCTACACATTGTATTTGCCAGCGACTCGCGTAAAGTGGGGAGATTTCTTCCTAACATTGTGGTGGATATGTTGAAGGGCAAAAACGCTCAAGTACTCGATTCTTTCGGGATCGCTCCCTTTCTACCATTTTTAGTCTACAAAACTTTAGAAAGTTGTAGATCAAACATTGAGCCCAACCTTTGCAGTAATATATTATAATATATTAGGTAGGGCGCATCTAAAGCGCAAGTAAATAATACGGTATTATTATACAAAAAAATTATAGTCGATTGGTGTTCTAATTGCAGACAGTGATTATACTTTCAGCACATGCATACTAAAAAACGTGCTCATAACAAATGATACAGCATCTTTCTCAAAAACTTTGTTTTGAAGTATCGCACGATAGGAACGAAATCCGTCTGCAACGGTGAACATCAATCGCCTATTATTCTTTAAGGAGTGATTCTAGCATAAGCATTGATTTATCTGCACTCTAGATGCACATTACTATGATACTACAACTTTTTTCTTATCACTGAAGATTTTCTTATGATTATCTAGTCCTTATATTCATTGAGACTATGTACAATAAGCAGTGATTACAAGAGGAAAATGCTTCTTTTATATAAAGGTAATGGAATCCTTCGAGAACGTGCGGTATTTCGCTTAGGTTTCAGTTCAGTACAGCAACAAATATGTTTTACGGATAGGATACACGCTATTATATTTGTAAAGAAACACTTTATGTTCCTATTTCGTGTAACGGGAATTTACAATCTGTCTAGACACTGATCCCAGTATCATAGAACTCATACCGGGTGCGCCAGAATTAACAGTACGTGGTCTGTAAGTGCCAAAAGATAAGAGAAGGGCCCGTAGTAAAGCTAATTCAGTTCAGATGAACTAAACTGAGGTGCTCATCCAAGACTCAGTAAGGTAGACTGCCTATCACCAGCTCTCCACGTTGTAAGAATGCAAAATGAGGTTTCAGCTGACCGTCCGTCTGCCTGACGAGGTAGTCTACCTTACTTCAGTCAGTTCACATTCAGTTAGACTACCAATTGATGAAATAGTGTGCCAATGATAATACGCAGAGAAACTTCTCGTAAGTTGCTCCTGAGTAACTTACGATACACGTCAGTTTAACATGTCGGTGAAGAGCCACAGTGATGCTGACAAGACTTAACAAGATCTAACAAGTGCGGCCACATCCCCGCCGCTAGTGCCAGTGACGTAGATGTGAATGTTTGGCAAACTCGTCTTGACTCGTATACTTGCATGGACGTGGCACTCTCAATCTTATCATCGTGGATGGTTGGCAATATCAGTCAATGGCTCGACTGAAGGCAAGCTGACTCGTCGAAGCCTCAAATGAAATTTTATTCAGCTGAGATCGAATGAAGCAGCTTTACTACGGGCCAAGGACTTGACGGCTGATCGAACATGCATCTATTTTCACCTATCATCGTTATAATGCGATAGGCAAATCACAAATTGGCTGCTTTATCTTTCGAATATGTCTTGAATCGTCTTATCAGAATGTACTCTGTAGGAAAGCAGAAATTAACAAGCTATGCGGTATCTTTTTGGAACCAATCCCTTTGCTTTGAAATTGAGCGCTGAAGACAGTATTTTCCAACCCAATGTACGGAAATTGGATTGGCGAGAGTCCGCCCCGCAACATCTCACGCCGTTTCGCAGCTACAGTATATCATATTCTGCTAAGCACAAATGTCTGCGTCTCCTTATTCTCCTTAGTCTTTGCTTGGCAAAATGCCAGCGCTGTGCGCTTGCAAAATCTCCAGCGGTGCGGACGCGCTACTCCACTTGAAATGTTTCGCCCACTCCAGGGTGAAAAAGATGTGCAGGAGGCCTTTGCCTCTAACATTGCTGAAAACGAAAATTTACAATTTATTTGGATTTTAGCTCCTTCCAAACAAGCTTGCGAAAAAAAACAGTGGCATTTTGCATTCCTGAGAATTTTGAGACTTAAAAATATTTTGAAATTAATTCCAAAACCATTTTGAAGGATAGTCAATCATAGGTACATTTCTAAAGTTTCATAAACAGGGAAAGTTCCTTATTTGAAAGTTTGTGTGGAGCCTCATTGTTTTGAACATAACCTGCTCTTGCGCAGGTATTTTTTGATATATCATTATGCTTTATAGAGGAACAAATCTTGCAAATGCAACTAGGCTATGTAACAGTACAGAATGACTCAAATACTCAACTTGAAATGGTTCAGAAAGGATTTGAGTTCATTCAGTTGCAGAGCAGAAAATAAAAGCATGAAATTCCCATTTCTGCATACCTCAAAAACCATTAGCCTGACTATTCTCACATTCTTAGATAAACAATTCTGTGGAATGTCTTTTGAAGAGATAGTTTGAAGCATCATATGACACAAATTCGAGATCAGTTCTTACTGGACATCTTGTGGCAATGGTGCAGAAATTGACCTTATCCCCAAGTGGTCGACCAATGGAGGGAGAAGCCCCCTCACCCTCATGAATAAGTCGAGAAACTTTCTACTCGTATGTGTTATAAAAATGAGCAAGTGATTTATTTATTCTTGTAAATAACTGAAATAGCTTTCGATTTTTTTCAAAGTTCAAATTAGTCGTATAAAAATATATTTTTGATGGTGTAACGGCAGCCACCCATGCCATGATCAGCATGTAATGATTTTGTAAAAATTGTTTCGTCGAGAGATTCGCGAGGCGATGAAGTCGCGTGATGTGTGCCCCCGCCCTTAAAGGCAGTGTCTCACCAAAGTTGAGGTCGTGCGGATCTTCACATTATAGGGACCTCCAAATAGGCCATTGCAACAAGTCTCACTCAAATTGACCCCTCCGCGCTGAGAAAAATTCGCTCAAAGTGGTACGCAGAGAGCGAATTGATACGCGCGGACGACTCCTTCGGTCTCCTCCCTCACGCGTTTGAACATGTCCTTCCACTTGGCATCCACCTCCCCTCTTTGCTGCCACTGTAGCTGAGCCTGAAGTTGGAAGGTACAACTCGTACACGTTGCTTCCGCGGGGCCTCCAGAAAACGGGGTTTTTGGGAACTTCGTGCGATTCTAAGCCCATACAGTGCTAGACAGGGTCCAACAGGCTTGCAAAATGCAAAAATTTCAGCAACTAAATTTTGGTGAGACACTGCCTTCAACGCCACGCATCTTTATTCAAAAAAGTGTTGTACCCCTCCGAAAGAAAATCCTGGGACCGCTACCGTCATCCCCGTAGTATGTAAAGCTATTTTGCTACCGGGTTTCTCTTTTGCTAAGCAAATATCCTGCGTTTAAATCCTCCCCTCCCACAACCCCACTATCGCCGCTACAGTCCCATCGCATGATCCTGACGGCAATACAAGCCATTCTACAACACTTGAATTTCCCGAGCTTTTGATTTTTTTCTGCTAAAAATAAAAAGTTGCTGTAAAGTTGCCGACCTGTCATTAAGCTTTACGATTTGCCCTTAGCCAAGAGAACTTGCGCTGATCTTAAAGGCAGCGTCCAGGCAGATCTGGACCTATGGGGTTTTTACGTGGAAAGTACTTTTGGGACCCTAAGTAAGGCACTGCCCAAGCGGCAGCGCAGATAGTGCTCTAACGGCTGAGATATTACCCTCGAAACTGGACCCCGCGATCGTATTCGCATGGAATCATGGCAGTTTCGCGCCAGGATCCACGCTTTGCGCCATGAATCCATGCGAAATACGATCGCGGGGTCCAGTTTCGAGAGGATTATCTCAGCCGTTGGAGCACTACCTGAGCTGCCGGTTGGGCAGTGGCTTAGTTAGGGCCCCAAAATTACTATCCACAGGAGATCCCCATGTGTCCAGACTTGCCTGGACGCTGCCTTTAAGATTAAGAAGATTTGTTGAAAAATAGGGGAACACAGAGAGAACACAGAAGATGGCGAACAATCTTGCTTTCGCTAGTATTTCCCTCACTGTAGTATAGTAGATGATCTATTTAGCACCTCTAGATGGCTATTACTCTTACTCCCCTTCCCCCCCCCCCCAAAGAAACGTTTTGTTTGACAGGATGTTTCCAGTTACTTGAATTTTGGCGTCGTAAATACGTACCCACTTGAACGAAAGATTCTTCGGTAGTAAGGATGAATTACTGAAAACCTGCAATCACAACCACTATATAATTATTGCGGCTTACGAATTAGATGGTCTATCGCAAAAAATGTCTGTCTGCGCAATTTATTCTTACGTTGTCGTCTGTATGGAGAATTCTACCTACTTTAATTGTGCAAGGCCATTTCCTGAAGAATATTTTCCAAATATTAACCAAGATCAGTCCCGTGGATCTTTCGAAGTTAGAATTTGTGCATTTTTTGAGGTACCTATTTTAAACTTCTAGCGTTCTGGAAATCATATCCGCTGAGACCACTTTTCGAAAACTGTCTTTATTTTTTATTATTGGAATAAAGTGTCAAAATTTATCATTTTTAGCTATTATTTGAGATCATTAGCGTTTTTCAAATTCAATGAATCTGCCAGTAAAAAAAGGCTGTAAGGTACCCACCAAGAAATGGAGTATCATATTCAAAGGATCCTTGATTTGAACGCTACACGATAAAACTCTTCTTATATACTCATAAGGATAAAATATAGTCTGCCTTTGCTCTTCTGACTGTGCATTTTCGCTTAGAATGTAACACTTTCATGCTTTTGGTTTTTTCTTGAAATTTTGCGGGTCCTTTTCATTTGAACATTCTCTTAATGCGCGTTCCCAATACGCTATTACGCAGTCGACTGCACTCGAAAAAAATCATGATTTGGTAAAAGCGATATTTTCGAAAAATTTGGTGTTCAAGCCCGTAGTGTCAAGCTCATTTGTAATACCACTAAGTTAATTGTACTTTAGGACAACTTTTGTGTTTTTAGTAATAAAAAGCATATGATAAAAATGATAAAAAGGATAGATGGGAACAGGGTTAGGAACACAAGAAATTCAGTGTTTTTGTATGTTTTCTATACTATTCGGTTTCGGGACTTAGAACTATACCGGTAGTGCAACTTCCTTGGTGTCCGTCGTCATTAGTTCAGAAGGAAGTTTCGAAATTAGCAAAATTCAAAATCAAAGATGAGGTGTGCAAGCATGCAAATTAAGCGAACATATAGGTGTACGACAAAGAAAATGACAAATGTCATCCGAACAAATAGCTATATCTTTTTCATACTAGAGTACTCCCGCCGCGACCTTAGAAGCGCTAGCGTCAAACCTCGTATCGTGAAAGTTACGTAAAAGAGGAAAATGTATGGGACTAGGAATTCGTCTATCGACTAGATTATGATGTCTACACATAAAAATATGATATTCCTACTCATTTGTTTCAGAAGTCCTATCCATTTTAGCATTTCTTTAAAATGTGTGTAGTTAGAGCAATTTCTGTAAACTCTGAAGATTTCTAAAGTGCAAATGTTGTACAATATTTATCTGAGTATATTAGACACACAGTGTGGATATTTAAATATTTTTAAATTGTACCTGTCTTGTTAACATACTAACTCAATTTTATTATGAAATATTTTGAGGGTCAAGTCTAAAAGTTTTTTTGTTAGGTCAGTGTCACTTTTATTTCTAGAAAAATGATGATATATTTCTTTCAGAATCCTTCAAAGTGTGATGCATCTTTAGAGACGAGCAGTGTGTCATCTAGATATCTCTACGTTTGATTCTACAACTTAGGCTATGACTTAAAGTTCTTTTCTCTTAAGAATACAAAATCCATATATGATAGAGTAAGGTCTGCTATCTGTGGGCTACACGAAGCTCCCTGAGGTATAGGGTGCTGCATGACGAAGGCGCAAAATCTTTGGGCGCGAACGCCGCTTCTCAGATAGTCGCCGGAGTCAGGCGGCCGTGCGATTTATGGGCAAGCGGGCACCGGGAAAATAGTTCGCTGATTTCTTGCGATCCGTTTGCAGATATTTGGAAGAATTTTGGCTAAATTTTAGATGAATGCTCGAAGGAAGGAATGGGTTTTTTCTTAGATTACTCGCGGCGCAGTCGCATTCTCGCGGACTTTTCGCGAGAATTTGCAAAATTATTACGGGCCGCGCGGTCCTTTGTAAAGGACAGCGCAGCCCGCAGGTACTTTCCGCTGACAGAAAGTACCCAGTACTCAGGTAATTGAACCATGGATGGCACCTCGTTATGTAGAGCGTTACTTTGCTCGGCGTACACCCGAAACTGCATAAAAAGAGTCCGAGCGCCTGCTGAAAGAGATTATTTGACGAGAGCTTGCAGAAAAGCGCGAGTTTGCGTACCGCCTGCCTCGGCGATTATCTGAGTTTATTGGCCGCAGAGCGCAAGAAGCGCAGGATTTACAACGGTGAAAATAAGCACACGCCGTGTTCGCGCCCGCTCGAGTAATACAGATTTTGCGCCTTCGTCATGCAGCAGCCTTTGTGTCTTTTAGTTGTTTATAACTCCACCAAAATATAGATAGCTTAATCCCAGTATAGAATCTATCATATAGAATATTTCTCCGACTTGATAACATCTGCGTTGTGCCGTATCTTCATCAACCTAAGATATTTTATTGTTATATATTCTGAACACTTATATCCTCTCATGCATAAGCATATAAGTTTTCTGAGATTGAATCTGACTAGGTTATGTGGTAGATCGATGAACAAACTAGTAGGGAAGTCGGCTGGACATATTTCTAAATTATCATTAACTGTCAACAATTCTTTCAGCACTTGACTACTATTCTATAGCCCAAAAATGTTTTATTCCAGTCCTTTGATAAACAAAAACTCTGCAATAGTTCATGAAATGTTTTCTAATATGTGCAAGTATTGCTTGCAGTATTTTGTAAAGAGGCTTAGGCGTAGATCTCTTGGCTTCGGTAATATACCAGAGTCTGGTGGTGTCTTGTGTATTTTTGGAATACTACCACATAAATTCTAGGTATAACATTTTGCTTTTCTACGTAGTTGAGATCCAGAATTCAATATTCTACTTGTTCATCATGAGCTTAATTTTCTAGCAGAGTAGTTCTTATCTGTAAAGAGCCGTCCATAGCTGACTGTTCCATTTCTTTTCTCATCATTGAAAGTGAAATTTTTTACATATAAAACTGTGTTTGATGCCTTATTTATTGGAGCTATGACAAAATGAGTTTTAATATTCCGAGAGCGTTCTTGTCAATAACATCGTTTTCTATCTTTTCTGGATTGTACAAATCAAACACTTTGGTTCTATTTAATGTTTCTAGTGTTTTTTCTACATTCGGGAGTAAGTAGAGTTGTAAAGCATTATAGTAAGACATGCAGAAGCAACGTTACTGATGCTGTCGAGTCACAGTGGTTTCCCATGCTGGTAGTTTTTGAGATAACTTGACCATAATAAAATAGTTTCAGAGGTTTCTTCCTACATGTAAGTGCGTGGGCAGTCATTAAATTGTTCAATAAGTAGGTTATGCTTTCAAAGTGTTGAGTGAAGATCTACCAAAGTTAGCTGTAGCAAGTGTTGCTTTTAGAAAGGAGCGTAAAGTTGCGATCAGAACTGCGCAAAGACTAAATTTACTCGAATGCGTCTAAATCACCTCTGATATTGCCCTAAAGTCTGCAAAAGCAGAATGGGTAATTCTCTTGTCCTTTGGCTCGTTTCTGCAGCCGCTGATCAACTGTAATTACTTGCTAATACCAATTTCATGCACAGTCACTATGATTTCAGGTCAGTGGTTGTGCAGACGTTGATAGCAAATTGAAGAGGCTTATTCTCGGCTTTTTAAGTGCTTTTGATTTTCTCTCAACAACGTACGATTATGTTGCAAAAGGAAACACGCTGCTGTTCAAACGTATTCGTTTCAGAAAATTTATAAATTCTGTTTTAAGATGCAAATAGGGAATCTGTCCGATGCCTTCAACTTCCTGTTTTATTTCCTTTTGCTTTTTCTGTTCATCAGCTACTCCACTTTTTGCATTCCTATAAGATATTTAAAATGCAAAAATGCGTTGACAAGGCATTTGATACAAAGGATTACACTTTTGCTGAAGCTTAATATCTATTCTCTATCAAATTTCGATGCAAGTCCATTTTTTCATAAATGACCATCTTACATCTGAAGTAATTGGGTAATCACTAATTGTTTCATATCTAATCTCTGAAACCATAAAGATTTCCTTTTGACTATTAGAAAGCCGAAATTTTCCTTTTATTGGACAACGAGTTTGATTTGATTATACTATCGTCTGTGCTTCGGCTATACCAAAGATGAACCCCTCTTACAAAACACAAAACTGATTCAATTGGTTGTGACTTGCATGCAGTGCAAAACTCTTGGTTTTTCTGCTTCATAAACATCATTCGTTCTTTCTTATGTCAAAAAGGAGCAAAAAATCTTTTTCGAAGAATCTTTTCTCCAAATTAATCTCTAAAGCAGATTCCGATCACTTTACAACCTGAATAGCAGTTATCTTCTCAAAACTTCATTTAAGTATCGGAGTTTGATCTTTATCACTCAACTTATGAATAGTTAAGTCTCGCCTAACGCTTTCCAAATGTGCAATCAAGTTTTTGAACAGCGTTGAAAAACATTCCTTGCGATATACGTGCATAATTGTGGATAGAGCATTAGGGTTGAGCGCAAACTTCATATATAGTGACCGCTAGGAGTATAATGTGAAATTTTCGGCCTTTTTGGTTCCATTTCTTGAGCAAAATACGGCTCTTGAGTATCAAAACCCTCTTCAAAATTTCTACGTTGACATTACAGTAGTGAAGAGAGACTGATAAGTCGCTCCACACTCTAAGGCTAAGTTCATGTCAACCCACGGACCTACATGCTTTTGGGAGCCTCTATATCAATCCACAAATCTCAATGAAGGGTGTATAATTTTATTCGAAGTTCGAAAAATCTCTTCACAGCCGTCATAGAAGTACGCTTTTGAGTTTTCAAGTCTCTTGACGCCACCACTAAGCCGTTTTTTCATCGCAAATTGTAACATTAAAAAATGTCTATTCTCAATACTTTCACGAAACAACTGACTGTTAGATGCTTTGGTCTCTCACAGCAAATACCTCATAACATTGATTATTCGAATAGTATTCAGAAATTAAATGGTATTCGATATTCAAATAACGAATGATATTAGATGTTCGGATATCATTCAAAAGTTGAATATTCGAAAGTATTCTCCAATAATATTCGATAGTCGAATGATCAAAAATTTAGGTTCTCCAACATTAGTCGATATTCGAATAGTCGAAGAAAAATCTCGAATTTCCTCAAGTGTATAACAATCGTGACAGTTTATCTGCGCTCACAAAAAGCTCTTTGACATTGGTCTTACACTTGCTCAAAAAATTAGCCTTTAGGCTTATTTGCGCTAATCGTCTCTCCTACAGTAAGATTTATTGCTTTCTAACAGTTTCAATTATTTTGCAAAGCAGGTACTCGTTCAGTGCACTCCACACATCCAAGGAAACAAAGAACCAATTTTTTTTGTGAATTTGCATGTTTTAGTCTAAATCGATGATGGTTAGTACAGTTGTCTTCAGCGAATTCTTCCTTCAGAGTGTTCTAATACAATTTTGCAAAAAAAATCCACCTCAGACTAATATCTGCATAATTGTCGAGCAAAACAGGATATTGATTTGTTGTCTGCACATCCTATGTCTTCTGTAAAATTTCATAATGTGATGACAACATATTTTCTTGCGAAAACTTTCTTTAACGATGAACGTATAGGCACACTTTCACTCGCCTGTGAAAACACATACTGAGTTATTCCCATACCATATTTATAGGGTATTCGGCAGCATTAGCCCGATAGGTTATAGGGCACTAAAACTTTCTTCTTTCTCTTAATCTTGGAATATGCATAATATATAAATGCTTATAAAGTTTAATGGTAGCCTTATATATACCAAAACGTTAGCCAAAGACCCAAATTTGCACCAAATGATTTTGATTTTTTATCAACTAAAATGCCAAATACTCAGTCAACGAATTTAAATTCTTCACTGTGCTTTGAGAACTCAATCACTTTTGCCATTTTCAAACTTTTCATTTGCAGAGCTCCTTGAAATTCAAACTTTCTTTATCATCGAACCTTATATACAAAGCTGAACTTTTGTCTGTGTGTATGTGTGTGTCTGTACGTATGTTCAAATAGAATATTTTATTTCTGAACCGATTCGAACAAAACTTTGCACACATACAGTTCCGGGAGAAGAGTGTGTCGTAGGTTACTCTTTGTTACCAATCGATATCGACTTTATCGATTTTTTGAAGAATTTGAGCTACGGGGCCTAAAGTTGGCACAGCACAGGGCAGCGTCGTACCTAGGATTTCCGCTCGGGGGGAGGGGGAACAAAAATTTTTTCGGATGCTTCCCAAAACTTTTGCGTGCCCCTGACCCCAAAATTTCAGAAGAAGCGGGCGTGGCTGCAGCCACCAAAAAATTTTTTTACAAGGCTAATTTGGATTTTTAAAATTTCTCAAAAATTATTTCAATTAGTTTCAAGTAAAAATAAGTCGCTTCATTTTTATAACACATTTATGTAATTTTCAAAAATTTCTCGACCCATTCTCGGGGGGGGGCCTTCCCCCTCCTCCCCTTCGTTACGCCTCGGCACAGGGGATATGTGATCATGTTGATAACGATTACATTATTGACAGACCGGGCGGAGTCGGGCTTGCCAGCTGTTCCCTAATATTACTCTTTGTTATTAATTAATTTCATTTACTTACTGTTAGTTGTTAGGCCGTTTCACGCAATATCGCAACATATTTAGCACGAATAAATGCTGAAGGGCAACGTTTGATAGAGCAAAGCAAGCCTCTACAAAATGAAGCTCACCAACAAGCTCAATTTGAATGTAGTTCAAAGTCAAATTTCAAAGGGCTTCAATGCTCGAAAATCGAAAAAAAATTCTATCTTCGTCTTAAAAAATACAGGGAACGGAGAGACGAGTTTGGGTGTCGAAGATTTTTGAACTTTAGTTTTAATCATAAGGAAAATTTGCGCCGTTGTTTGTACCATCCGTGAAGCTTAAAGCTGCTTTTATTCATTGCTCACGCGAGAACTCTCTACATTACACACCTGTATGCATTCGTGAATTTTCCATGGCTGAAAATCGAGAAAGCGAAGTTTGGCATGTTTTTGCCTAAGCAATCCTAAGCTTCTCCAGTTAGGTATTTCTAGGTATAAACCCTTGCAAGTATGATGAATTTTCAGTTTTCTACAAAGGCTAGTTCTCGAGAAATATCAAAATTCAAAAAAACGGAAAAACCCACAACATATCAGCACTGACCTTTTTTGTAATCTATCTTTCTCTCGTATTTTAACCACAGAAAAACTTCACAACTGTATGCATGAGCGTCCAATGTGGAGGTTACATACCCGTGTAATTTGGAGATCCTTAAGTATTTTATAGGCAGTGAAACGACCTTGGGTGTTTAAAATTTTTGAATTCTGGTTCCAAACATAAGGAACGTTTGCGCCGTTATTTGTACCACCGTAAAGCTTGCTTTGCTCTGTTAAACAGTATACTAATCACTTTCTTTCGTGTGTACCCTGCTGCGGTAGGATGTTATGCGACATTATTTTACGAACAATCTGACAGTATCATTTTGTCACTCACATCTTCTTTTCATCCATATTTATCGAACTTCGTTTCTTCTACCTCGTTCTTACGTTGGTGCATCACTCTGAGAGAATCCGATTTCCTAAAATTCAAACAGATTTTCTGATTCTAAATTTAATGCAGTTTTTCAAAAAACAAAGTTATACTAACCGAAAGTTTAGTTTCAACGCTTAGTTGGTTCCATGTAATATATAACTAATTGTTTAGATGACATATGATTGTAAAACTGGTTTACAATTAATTACAAATCCATACTACATAGTCAGTCAATGTATTCATATCTTCGTCAGCGCTGCAACAATCGTATTTGTTATTGCAATTCGTAAAGGACTATGGACGTTTCCGGTCCATAAAAATATCAAGGTAAGCTATTGTAAGTGAAAGTATAGTTTTCGAAAGTCTACTCAATCACCAGGTGCAACTCATGATGTGGTTTGAGAAGTACGCTTTTCTGTTTTCAGGCAATATACCTACTCCTATTCTTCTCTATCGTACTCCACGCTGGAGTATTTATTATTTTTGAGGTAAGTATCAAATCAAATCACACTCATAGAGCTGAACAAATGGATCACAATTTTATCCAATGGTTCTCGTTCGCATTTCATCCAGCACTCATCATGCCTGCTCCGCATCAATAATTTCCTTCCAAACCTCCATGTCATGAAATTACAAAGTAATTGAAAAAAATGGCCACTCTAAATGTTTTTGTCCATAGCTTCTTGGTTTTTGATCAAAATCAGGCAGCAAGTAACGATCATTCGTTCACCATTGTCTACTGTCCAAGCGGCACATTGCTACCAATCCTGACGTCTAAAAAACATGCAAGCATTTTCCATTGCCTTGCAAATGAAAATAAAACTTTTATTCTAAAAGAAGGTTCTAGCTTTCAAGAGGTTCGTATCTCAATCAATATCTTTTCCAAATGGGATCAAATATGGGGCTACATTGCATGCAGTCAACAAGCCTCATCTGCCGAATTTGCATGCACGGACCTCCAAAAGAGCGAGAAGGAATGCATCAAAATTTTTATACTGCTCCTCATCTACTTGCTAATCGCTCGAAGCGATCGAGTCTGCTTTGCAGCTTTCATACTTCGGCACCGATCTGTTATAAAAACGATTATGCTCAGATAGTTTTTAAATTGGAGCCAAAAATACGGCCAAGAGCTACTTCCTTACTTAACGAAGACCGCATTTATTCTGGAAGTGTTCCAGTACTTTAATGCACTAGTAAATCATGATTTATTTCCGAAAACGTTGGATCTAACAATTGAGACCATTCCTCGTAGGTCTGTTTCACGTTCACGATCTGATTTGCTGTTCGTCCGAACCATAGTTGCGATAGGGGGAGTGATGGATCTTACCCCCTTCACTTTGAGGCCAAACTCCCGATGACCCCCTTCACCTGGGCTGAGATTGGTATCGTACTCTGAGAATATGATAAAAATCGTTATGAAAAGCAGGCTAAGTACCTCAAACAACAAGTACACTCATAAATTTACTAAAGAAACGGTATTTATGTTTATTTATATTATTTATTTATCCTCGTAGCATTTTGGAGAGCAGAAAGTGAGGACACAAAATCAGTTAATTTTTGAAGCACATAAAATCCCTCATATCTCGCGGCACAGAAGACCTAGAAAAAAGTCGACGGTCTACGTCGATTCTCCATGATCTCAGCTTTCGAATGGTATACAGCATGTTAGGGCTTCTTTGCTTCCCGGCTCTAAAAATCATTTTCTCCGGTAACCGATAAAAGCCAATACATTGGTGGAGCCGGATTGGAGCAAGCTAATAGTAAATATCTCCACCCCATTTTTGAAAACTGGTCCGTTTTTTCGCCCAGCAACCTATATACCATTCGAAAGCTCAGGAAAAGGGGATTCGACCTAGACCGTCGACTTCTTTCTAGCCCCCCTCTATCGAGAGATACTCAGCATTTTATCTGAAAACATGGTCATTTTCAACAGCAGATTTCTGCCGAATGAAGACCTAATCACTGCTGCTTATCTATCTGTGTTAAAGAGCAAGTCTTCATTAACAAACGTAGACCGTCGACTTTCTCGTAGCATTCATTTGGAGAGCAGAAAGTGAGGACACAAAATCAGTTAATTTTTGAAGCACATAAAATCCCTCATATCTCGCGGCACAGAAGACCTAGAAAAAAGTCGACGGTCTACGTCGATTCTCCATGATCTCAGCTTTCGAATGGTATACAGCATGTTAGGGCTTCTTTGCTTCCCGGCTCTAAAAATCATTTTCTCCGGTAACCGATAAAAGCCAATACATTGGTGGAGCCGGATTGGAGCAAGCTAATAGTAAATATCTCCACCCCATTTTTGAAAACTGGTCCGTTTTTTCGCCCAGCAACCTATATACCATTCGAAAGCTCAGGAAAAGGGGATTCGACCTAGACCGTCGACTTCTTTCTAGCCCCCCTCTATCGAGAGATACTCAGCATTTTATCTGAAAACATGGTCATTTTCAACAGCAGATTTCTGCCGAATGAAGACCTAATCACTGCTGCTTATCTATCTGTGTTAAAGAGCAAGTCTTCATTAACAAACGTAGACCGTCGACTTTCTCGTAGCATTCATTTGGAGAGCAGAAAGTGAGGACACAAAATCAGTTAATTTTTGAAGCACATAAAATCCCTCATATCTCGCGGCACAGAAGACCTAGATAAAAGTCGACGGTCTACGTCGATTCTCCATGATCTCAGCTTTCGAATGGTATACAGCATGTTAGGGCTTCTTTGCTTCCCGGCTCTAAAAATCATTTTCTCCGGTAACCCATAAAAGCCAACACATTGTATAGGTCGTCCCGAAAGTTTTTGAGCACAATTTTCAAAAATTCATAACTTCTGATTTTTCCAGCCGATTTGACTGCTTTCACTTTTATGTGAAAGGGTAAGTCATGCTCTTTAATGACATCTTATCTGCTTGGTAATGGTCATCTCTTGCATAGATAGAAGCTCAAAACAAAATCACTCAAAATTTGAATTTTTGTGTAGGGTCATAAAAAATCAGAAACTTGCAACAAAATCGGAGCAGTCGGTATTTTAGGTTCTTTCACCAACTCTTTCTAACAGTGCAAAGTTTGCTACGATTGAGCGTCTCCAGGAAAAGTTATAATTTCCGAGCAAGCAGTACAAAAAGGCGAATTTGATTTATTTTGGCATTCTTCAGGGAAATCATAACTTTTCATGGAGACGCTCGGCGCAAACTTTGCACTGTTAGAAAGAGCTGATGAAAGAACCTACAGTACTGACTGCTCCGATTTTTGTTGCAAGTCTCCGATTTTTTATAACCCTACACAGAAAATTAAAATTTTTACCATTTTTCTTCTATCGCTCCTATCTATGCAACAGATGACCATTACTAAGCAGCTGAGATGTCATTATAAAGAGCATGGCTTACCGTTCACATAAAAGTGAAAGCAGTCAAATCGGTTGGAAAAATCAGAAGTTATGAATTTTGAAATTCGTGTGCAAAAACTTTCTGGACGACCTAATAAGAGCGAGGTGGAGCAAGTTAATAGTAAAAAATGTGCTGTGGATTGACATCGTTATCAGCACTAACGGGAACGTGAGCGAACGCGTCTATTTGAGCGTGCTTATCGTTGTTATATGTTTATGTTTTTTTTTTGGTAAAAAATGCGCTTTTGATTGACAGTTATGCCATCATTGTTAGCACACACTCAAAAAACTATGGGAGATTGGTGAATTTCCACACCTTCACACAAAACCCGCCCATTTCTGGAATCTATACTCTGTAAACCTAGTGCTGAAGAAGGTCACTTTCGTGAAAACGCTCTAGACTCACCTTATCTAATTTGTAGAGAATGGTTGGTTTCAATGAATTAAAAACTCTAAGACATTCAGAAGAATAACATGTTATTAAAATATTCCTCAATGTTTTGGAAAGGTTGGCAGTTTGAAGAGGAAACGGCAGGCAGAATACTTTACAAAATCGCAGATGACTCGCACGTGTTCCAGTTCAACAGCGAGGCAGAAGGAGAATCTTACGCCGACGAAAATGTTGTCGACATTGATACAGAGTTTGCAATTGAGCGAAACTCTCTGATTTCCTGCATAAGGAATCCAAGCAGATTGTCTAGTTTCAATAAGGAAATGTCCAGGAAGTCCATTGCTGATCTTCAGGTTGCTGAAGAATTCAAGGCTGCTAAATTCACAAACATGGATATGAACAAAAGGAAGGTGTTAGTACAAAGCATAGTTACTGCGCTTAGATCCCGGCTGGAGTGCGAACCCAACTCTGTGCTTTATGCTTTTGAAAGTTATTCACCTTGTGACAATATGACCTATGATATTGAAAAAAAAAACCAACGCGCAGCATGGTACCTCCTTTTTTCGGCTATTCCGCAGATGCTATTAAAGAAGAAGTTGAGCAGCTTTCTAATCAGCTAACAGGACGTATGTCAGAGGAGGTGAATCCAGAGTTCGACAAGGCCCAAAAAGTACACTATTTCCTTCCCGCGTTGCGAAAGCATATGAGATCTGGCTCTTTTCCCATTACTTACCGCAAAAATCTGATGGACCTACTAGCAAAGCTAGTTTCCATTCCGACTAGCACGGCAGAGGGCAGAGGTAGAGAAAGAAATTTTCTATCTACTCTGTCATCAGAACACAACGCAGAAGTCGTACAACGATAGAGCATCTAAGCAAATACTTAAGATTTGTCAACCTCTACTAAACACATTGTTATCTAAAAACTTCATTTAAAGGATTGATATAAGTGGTCCAGACAGGCTGTTACCGTATGACTTTTTGAAATATCCTAAAAGAAGGTATGAAGAAACCGATCACCTACCTGCTGACTTCCTGGTGCTACCAGAGGGCCACGAAAAAAATCACAAAAGCGCTTAAAAGAAGAAGAAAGTTTCAAATCCATTTTCGACTCAGAACGCTTTTGCACGCAATTCTACTTCTACTCCGATGACCTTTTGGAGGAAGAAGAAGATTTTTCAGGCAGCGAACTTGTTGTCTCTGACGTTAGCGATAGTGATATTGTTGATGATGATGTGCAGGAAATGAAGTTGTTCCTAACTTGTACATCTTTTGGGATAAACATTATTGCTTTCGTTTTTTGTTGATGCATGAAACAGGAGCACAGATCTTCATAACCAATTTTTTTAAATTTTTTAATTTTTTTTGAAAAATTTTAATTTTTTTTTCAATTTGTGCCTAAATAAGATACAAATTAGAGCTCTTCATACCACGCTTTTTTACCTTTTCTCTCTTCCTCCCCCCCCCCCCCAGACTCACATACCCCCTTCACCCTGGAAGGTCGGAAACAGCCGAGACCCCCTTCACCTGGGGAGAGCCCGGCTCCCCCTATCGCACCTATGGTCCGAACACTCTCAGCTAAGGCTCCTATACAAGTTACTGTAAAGATCTTGTCGTTGGAACCCGAGATCCTCACGCGCAAAACTCTAGAAGCGTTTTGGATTAGCGCCAAAAATCCAAAAATGAACCGGAAGGAGGAGTGTACCGCCATAAAGAGGGAGCTCGCGCCTTACCAATCCTAATGCGGATTTGAATTGAGGCCGGGTCATCAAAGCACGTATAAAAGAGCTGAGGTAGGTCTTGTGTATAGGTGGTCCTCGGAATTCCGTCTTGTGCTATCTAAGGTGAGTACTTTGCTTGTGAATATGATTTTGTTGTCATTGACCTTGTTTTCGGATGATACTTTGGTCTTTTTGTTGACGTCTGGGCGAGTAAGTTCATATGATTTCGGCTTACAGGCTCTGAAGAGGGCGAAAGCGCCGAAACTTAGCCGTCAATAAAGAAATTGTAACAATCTTGGAGTATCGCTCACAAGCTATCCACAATTCTCAGCTAACTTCTGAAGCTAGTCGATTACTTTTTTCCCAGGCACATCTAATGACATGGTCGATCTGTTGATGTGATCTTCTTCCCCTTCACAACTAGAGCAATGCTCATCGTAGCTCGCAGTTAGTGACGCGGTCCACAGTGGTGTTGCCTATCGTCTACGAAAGCAATCTTATCTTTAATGGAGCTTTCGTCCTCACTGTGCGTGCAACGCCAGTGTTCGCTGCCATATGGCGGCAGTCAGTAGAACTACTATGCCCTTAACGTTCCTTGATTTTGACCAAGTCTAGTCTAGGACGTACATCTCGTCTTGTAGCGTGCCATCTGAGGAGATGCAATTTGCCAGATGTCCGACGCCGTCTTCTTAATCAACGTGCTTGCGATCTGGATAGTTCCAAGTGTTTGGATTTCCGGAGCATTCGCCTTTCAGGAGTTGCCTTGAAGCATTGCTGAACCAGCTTTTCACATTTTTATCTTCGTCACCATCCTTAAAGCTACTTTCAACACCATCTGAATACATGGTAGCCCATAAAGGTTGGCGTTTGAGGTTTTCTGTTCTTTGTCCCATTAGAGTCAAGTGAGAAGTGATTTGTGCGACACCTTGTTTTTCTAATCAAAGCGACTGAAGCCATTGACGCAGTCACAATTATGCATCGAGCTTTTGAAGGGGCGGTAGAGGCAAAGGAAAAGGAAACTTGAGTATTCAGTCATTCAAGATCGAGCGGCACCTGTGCAGGGCCTGGCGCAAATCGTCTGAAAGCAGACTGGACTTCTTTCGAAGCAAACAGCAAAGGGGATGTCGTTTTTGACGAGTCGAAACCGAGCACCAAGAATAAGCGCCATTTAGTCGAACACAAGCTTTTCGGACAGGTTATCACACGATTCACATGCTCTATCGTGCATGGCGAAAGTATGCGCGATTTGAAAGCAAGGCTAAAATAAACGAATTGCTCGTTTACAGCGCACACAGAAGCATATGACACCAAATTTGAACTGTATGTATAGAAAATTATTTGCGAAAGTATTATGCAATAAGTGGAAACTTATGTGAAGTAATACCTTTTCCAAAGTTAGATCGTCTCCGGACGGCCACCAGACGATCTGAGATCGTCTGGAGCATACATTCTCGTCACTTCACATAAGTTTCGGATCTTTTTAGCATGGGCCCGGTCAAAAATCTATGCCTGAGCATGAAGACAATTTCATATCATTGCCTTTCCTTTGTTTTTTGCCTTCACCTCTTCTCGCTTTGTTAATTATCGCGCTCTAATGCCAAAGTCTTATGCATGCGTAGCATTCAGCTTCAATTTGGATTTTCACTTTTATCTTACGTCTTTTCTTTCAAACTAGAAAATCTTTCTTGTTTTCACCTTCTCCTAAGGAGGTAGATCAAAGGGGACTTCGTAAAACTTCCAAAATTCAGGGGAGACTTTTCAGAAGCCTTAGACCGAAGTGTAACCAAAAGTTGGCAACTCCTTTCACGCATGTATCCTGTATCAAATGCTACTGCTTGACGAAAGCGCGGAAGCAGTATTAGGTGAGCGGCGCAAACATAGGCGCGCGTATCTTCACCGTTGTGGATTCAGCTCTCATGCGCTCCTCGGTTATTAAAGCCGCGTTCGTGCCAAAGATATTGCGCCTTCGTCATGCAGCAGCTTACACGTTCTGTGCTTGGGTAAATTCGCATTCTCTGGAGCATATGAGGAGCATCCGACCGTAAACTCGTTTACCTCTATCACTTATTACCAAAAGAGACACTGCATGCGTATCGCGTTTATAAAGTTACTAAGTCATTATCTGTGTTGGTAGTGTTCCTGAAGGCATTGGACTTTATCGTTAGCTTTAATATGGCTGCTTTGAACAACTTCTCTCTCAATATGCCTAAAATATAGAGTCAACTTAGACCAGGCGATGCAGTATTTGCGGGGAATGGCTATCACTCACCTCTCATAGAGCTTTGAGATGGTATCCCGAAAGATTTACAAAGAATGTGGCCCCGTCTAGATTGCAACCAGCTAGAACCTAAAATGAAGCTAGTCGATTCGGTCTGCGCCTCGATTCTCAGCGAGGACTATCTGCATTTCTTCAACTTTATGTACGCTCCTCCGACAGAGGAGCATGGTCATGAGGCTGAGTTCGTGGAAAAGCGGTTCCTCTATGCTATACGGTACCTTTTGTATGCGAAAGATCAGTAATTCGCAAACTGGTGCAAGAGGTAGTATCTTTCATTTACACCTTGCCTGTAATCCAAAGAGTCCAATTGTGGTCAGTACAACTGCATATCAGCTGTAGGTGGAGTAGGCCATATCGGAAGAGCCTCTCACAAAGTTGTGTGACTGTGGAGACAAAAGTGTGCATTTACTAAGAGAGAGATTTAGGTGCACCACATTCTCAAAATCTTCACTATCAAATCGGATTGTGATGTTTATCAGCCGGGTTTGTTCTGCCTTTTTGTGAGGCTCACAATCCATTATTACGCCATATGCATCGCTCTTCTTCAACTTGGAATCTGTATTGAGAGGACCATGGCAACAGTGTGGTCATCTCGCTATGAGCGTTGCAGTGTGAACTTCGGAATTGCCTACTGTTTTTTTACAGTGAGTTTTGAGTTAAATTGGATAAAATAGCAGGTTGAAGTTTTAGATAGCCACAGCAGTTACTAGCTCTTGTCTCGTCAATTATACTACTGTCAATGAACCTAGCTTCTCTTGCCTGAATAATAGCAGAGGTACTTCTTAATATAATGGAATCCAGTGCCCAGCCTGTTTTCATCCTTCTCAGTAGATCGTTTACGAGTCGATGTGGTCAACTACTTCCTGACTGGATTGAACTTTGTCACTTTTCTTTGGATTATCATCCTTCACGAAAAGAACAAGTGCTCCTCCAAAAAGTGAGTCGGGTTGTTAAAGACGAGAATGAGATTTGCTTTTGTCTCTGCTACTAAATGGACATGATTCAAGTAGTTTATGGGTATACGCTACAATATGTTCCACCGTGATCACGCGGCAGAAAACGAAACAGCTTGTGGCACATTTTAGCGCAGTGTCTCACCAAAATTTAGGTTCCATTATTTTCGCTGGCGACAGGCTTGACCAACCCCTCAGACAGTCGAAGGGATACCTCCGGCGGGCAAATCTGGAGCGCTCCGGAGCCCTGCCATTTCACCCATTTTGGTGCTCCGGGGCTCTTTCAAATCTGGCGCACTTCCGGAGCAGAGATTTGCGCGTCCCGGGGAGGGATCCCATTAGTTCACCGTGACGTCACCGTGTATAAACAATGCGTAAATCCCCATTCATTCAGTTGAATTGAGTTGACCACCATGAAGGAATTTGTAAGTCAAATTTATGACCGCCCACCTTCCTTGTCTTTAAGATGACAACTTCAACAGTTAGACGACCGTCGGTCAAGTGCCAGGTTAGTCCTACTGATTGCCGTAACTTCGAGGTAAAGTGCGTCAAACTAACAAAAGTAGCGTGCAAAAGCTGAGTAGCAGACAAAAATTCCGTAAGCTGCTCCTAAGTTTATGGGACACATAGAATGACGTATGCCACGGCGTAGAATGATAATGCGCGACGTATGACGTAATGCGAGCAAAACTGCACAAGTTTTGAGGCTCCACGGAAGAAAGGATTTATGAAGTGATCGCAGCCACCGAAATGGGAAAAACTTTTTTTAATTTCTTCTTGCAGAGAATGTTTGATTGCTTTAGTTTTCCGCTTGAATGAGAAGGTTCAGAATTAATTTACCTATTTACTTCTAAGGATGGGATTTTTCATGAATGTTTACGCTGAAGATTGTAAATTGGCTTTGCCTTTCTGTGTGCTAGGCAAAAGCTTTTAGAGCGATCATCATAATATCTTCAATAGTAGCAGTCAACAGAGATCGCCCTTCGACGTAGCAAGAGCCTATATCACCAGCCATCTTCAAGCGGGCCTCCTACTTGAAAAGCAAGTGATTTACTCGACTTTTACTGCACAACAGCAAATTCTCAGATACGCGTACACCCTCTGCTTCCCCAATCCAGCCGTGTGGCGATGAAGTGAGGATTTACTGCGGGCTATTATCCTTAAACGCAAAAACTTCTTTCAAACGAATAGTTGATTCTCCCGAAATATATTTGGCATTTCCAAAAGCGTATGGGTCGAGGTGTAGAAAGTCAAGCTTTAGACTCTGACGTTGAATAAATGGGATATAGAGAGGACAAAACAGGTAAATTAGCGAAAAGCAAGAAATGTGGTTTTTAGCCCGTAGTAAAGCAAAGCAAAGCTTGGAATGGCTCAAATACATAGTCAAAATTCAAGCTAAAAAATAAGCTGGTGTTAAGAGGACTAACATGAAAATGGGGAAAATATGATCTTGGTTTATTCCTCCTCGGGCACTCTGGTACTGGCTGCAACAATGTCAAAGAAGGAATCTGAAAAATGATGCAAAGTCTTTCAAGTACGCAAGTTTTTGTTATTATTTCTACATATCGTTGCCAATCCTTACGACGAGTCTACACAGCGGAGTTGCTCTCATACTTGCTAAAATAAGAAATTTTTTTAGAATCTAAAGTACAGTTTGAATTTCCGCTTGTCCGAGAAAGCATGTAAGAGATAGGTCAGATTTCGCTGCATAACCGGCGTACGCTGAAAATGAGGGCAAATAGCGTGCTGGTTCTTGTACCGCTGACTCGAGCAGGCTTAATCATAAAGAATGGAAGCTTCTTCGAAACTTCCGTGCGCTTGCCTCATATGGACACTCCATGCTTGCAACCTAAAAATGCTCAAAATTTCTGCAAAGCGTGCTCGAACCCACGAAACCACCGAAATATTGGATATTATTGTTTAGGCAGGATACACAATTCTCGAAACGCTATCAAGTGCAAGAAAATGTAGCTAGTACTAGAATTGTGGTGAATGCATGCTGCACTCAGCTATTATTCTTTGCCGTACATCTCGTCACGAATATGGCAAGAAGGACGCGGATTGATTCCATGGATGTGATCCTTTACCGCACCCTCGAAAGCTGTGGATATGTAAGTTGGGTTTTGAATCTAAAAGTCAGTAACATTTATAAAAGTGGAACGAATACACACCTGGTTGTCTCACTCTGTATCACAACTCTTTTTACAAAATATTGAAACAAAGCCAGTTCGCTGACTTTTGTGAGTGCTAACAACGGTTTTGAAAAGCTGCCGGAACTGGGCAAGGAAGCGAACAAACTTCAAAAAAGCTACCCAGTCGCTTTTCAAGGATACTCGAACTATCGATTGAAATCAAAAATGGTTGTGTTCTTTGAGTCCGGTAGTTCACAAGACCCCCTTTAGTCAGCATCGCTAATACATTCTTCCGTTTCAACAGAATTGAATACTATTACATCAGTGACAGCACTGCTGCTAAAATTCCACTGATGCAGGTATTTTACAGCTTTTCACCTACTATTCGCTTATTGTATCTATCGTTATAGCTGTATTCGTACATAGAGAAAGGCAAAGGAGGATTTCCACACTTCGCGATAATATCAACAAAAGCTGCAAAGGCGAAGACGGGTCTAAATTATATTTCAGAATGTATGGTAAACAATGGTGATCTCCATGAATAAAACTTTCTGCTACAACACTTCACATCCGATCCGTCTCATCGGCGTTAAAAATCAATTTCAGCGCGAGAGCGCAAAGCGCACAACCGTTCATGATAGTACGCTCACCAACAACAAGCGTATAATTAAACGATGTACTAACTGCCTGAAACTGCAAATTTTCTTCTGAACTACCTCGGGTACAGTGCCATTCATTGTGATTACCCTAATCCACGTTAGCTGAAGATGTACAGAAGTTTCTTGACTACAAACTGATAAGGGAAAAACCCAAAGTTGAACTGTGCTTTCCACATAAATTCATCACCAATCCAAAAAGCATCAAGCTGATTCCGAATATGCCTTCGTTCTACCAAACGTTTCTGCAAACAACAACAAACACTATATTGAAATTTCTGTACTTTTGAAGGCAAAAAACCGTTAGCGCCACGTGAGAGAGCTTAGCTGAAAAATGGAAAAGGAACCGCAACACAAAAATCATATTTGGAGTCAATCTCATTTTTGCTTGTCAAGGTCTATGGTATCTGCTAAGCACTGGATCTACTGCAGTTCAAA
Source organism: Cylicocyclus nassatus (assembly GCA_958299035.1). NCBI lineage: Eukaryota > Metazoa > Nematoda > Chromadorea > Rhabditida > Strongylidae > Cylicocyclus > Cylicocyclus nassatus. The sequence goes on along the minus strand of CATQJL010000305.1, from coordinate 72,136,902 downwards.
AAAATTATTTTTCTTTCATCGCTCAAACTGCCTTCAAGTGTCCCGGTCGACTCCAAAAAAGCTCTTTTACTATTTCAAGCCTCTACCTATCTCATAAAATGTTTTGAGACAAAGTGATCCCTCTCTCCAGATGTTGCCCTGGACAAACCTTAATGTTACGTCAAGATGATGCAATGATGACTCATGCGAGCAAATGCCAATGTGATCCCGCAAGAGACACGCTCGAGGGCTTTCGGTCTGAGCGATTCCGTGCAGTCAACTATATCATATGCAGAATCATGCACAATGTAGATGCTTACCACATCGTTTAACTTCGGACAACAGAATCCAATTTTCAAGGCTCAAAACTGTATTGAGCTGGATGAGGTCGGAACCAACTTTCAAGCGCTCGCAGCACAAGAAGATCTTGCAGTATGGAAGTGTGAATTGTTACCAGAACAGGCTTTTAGTGTTGATTAGGTCTAGTAGTATTTTGAATGATGTAAGCAATCATTACATTCTGAACTGCGGTAGGTTCAGCATAGAACACGTAATGGAAGTTTGAGTACAGTGGTGGCAATTTGAGCAGCAAAAAAGCTTTGCATGGGGCGTTTGTATGGTTAGGAACCGCCCAAAGAATTCGGCCTCAATGTAACGTTGAAGCTGAATTTGGTTTGTTTGCGTACACAGTTTTCGACGCTGTATCACATCGAACTAACAATTATTTTATCTTTTTCAAAACGCCAGGAAACTATCGAAAAAATGGTTTGAATATATGAACCGCAAATAAAATTGTCAACACAGTAGCATACAGCGAAATGGAAACTGAAGTATTTAGACACTTTGAAACCGCTATTAGGAACAAAAGATTAGAGGGATTATGTAATGAATTTGGTGAAGAAAAATTACGGTAATTCTCGAGTGAAGGCGCAAACAAAGTGAGCACTACAAACACGCCACTGTTGTTAAGTATAGCGGTCTCTATCAAAGCTAAGAAGACGATTACTCTGCAAAAGGGTATGGCGTGGCGTTGTAATTTTTTGGAAATAAGACCGTTCACGTGAAGTCTACATTCAGTGCCATATTATTGTCTCTGCACTATGGACAAGCCATTTGCCTGATTCAGCAGACAAATGGCTTGTCCAGCAATCCCTTTGAACTTGGCATTTTCTATAAAGACGTTGGAGCATGTAATCATGTGATAACCGCTAAAGCGTACACTTGTTGTTATATAGGCATGAAATACGATATCTCCTCTGCATTATTTCCGAATGTTTGGCTTGCTTCCGTGACTTCTGAGCTAAGTCCCGGTTCGCCCGCCGATCCATCGATTGCCTCGTGATGCGTTTTGAGAGGTGGATCGGTATGCACACGGTCTAGCAGTTGCTCTTGACATGTCGGGACGCATGGGACTGCATCTAACAGCATTAGTGTCACGGTTACCGCCTTCACCAAATAATGCAAATACGGGATTGAGCTCTGGATTCAGTGGATAGTGCTCACTGGAATACAAGGGTCGGACACAAGTGACACTTGGGCCGGTAGTAATCCCCCTGACCTGGCGGCATGTTTCGCCGCCATGTAGCCGGCATCTTTACATGAGATCGGCGTGAACACCGAGCTCTAATTTGCGCCCTCCCAACCCTTTTCACTACGTAATTCTGGTTGAGGAGGTCATAGTGACTTAGGGAACCTTACCTGGCAACTGAAAATTCTAAAAATCTCCCTAAACCGAACTGTAGAGGGAGGCAGGAGGTGCTGGCGGCAGCTTCGCGAGCTGGCCTAGCGGCATCTCGTCGAAATTTCAGCGCTGAGAGATGCCGTCAGATCGGAGAGTACACAAAATAGCGTGCTTTTTTGAGAGATCAAGATGCCACCATCCCGATGTGCCCCTACTATGTCGAGGTGGTGGCACCTTGCTGGCGGCGTCTGCAAGTTTGTGTAGTGCGGCAATATCAACATCCACATTCCACTTCAAGCAGAAGAACCAAAAAAATTCGCTTTCCATAAAAAAAACCATCATTTTTTCGTTATACGGGTTTTCCTCGTTAAAATTGATGCTAATGATATAAAAAAGATGTCTAGTAATCTTATAGAACAAAAAAGAACGTCATCTTCTTCTTGCAAGTCCTCTAAATCTTATTTGCAACGCCTTTGGCTCTCTCGTTTTCATATCACTCGGCTGTTCTTCCAGGTCAACGTCTCTTGCGCAAAGTATTGATCATGCCCTCTCACAAACGCCGCTGACCTGTACGTTTCTGTAATGGCTGCCGCAAACCGAAAAAAAATTGGCCGCGTGGTTGAGTGGTTGGTGCGGAGGTGTTGGAAGGTGACGCATGCGGGTTCGAACGAGATCGGTGTCGCTGTTTTGCGGTTGTCTGAGTCATCAAAACTTCATGTGAATAGGGATTACGGACCAAGAATATATGAGTTTACCAAAATCTAAAAGCAATCCGCGAGATGCTGCCGGAGTTGGCAACTTCCCGTGATGTGTGCCAACTTAGCGGCATCTTTGATGCCGCCAAGTAGGGTAGATTGCTATCGGCCCTGGGGCTCATCATAATCCAAGGCAGTAGCGCGCATTATTCGTACTACTTGTACTGCGTACTGTCTTCCCATGTCTGCGTTGTCGTTGTTCAACGCTGTGAGATTTTCGCACTCATTAACTAGTTCTTCAATAGTCAACGGTCCATCCTTGTACGAGTCTAGCCGCTGGAGCATCTTCAAGCGAATATCCCTCAGAGAAGGATCTTGGAGTCCTGCGACATACTGTAATGTCTTCAGACCAGTGTAGTCCAACTCTTTCATCTGCGCCTCCTCATCCATGCGCTTGATCCGATTCGCGTATTCGCGAAAAGAAGTGTGTCCTGCCGTGAGCGGCGGACAATCTATTTTAGGGCACTCGTACCTTCTTCGTACGAGTGTCTTTTTGGACGCGAGCAGGGTCGCCAACCTGGCAACTGTCGTCTCGAAGTCCACTTCATGTGGTTTCGACGGGAGGATATCGTCTGCGTATCTGCGGTATGCTTCTTCGCTCATCTTCGTCAAAATGAGGTCCTCTTTCTGTCATCGGGCATTTCGGCCTGCCTGATCATGGGGCCATACCTGCTAAACCAGTAAGAAAATGTCGTATCTGATTTTTCGTGGGCACGAAGTTCGCCACGTCTGTGGCTAGCTGGTCGCAGGTTTCTTTTCTTCTATCCGGATCCTGGTTGTTCTGGACGGTCTTGAACTGCAACATAGTTTCTTCATGCTGCGCACGCATCGCTTCTTGCTGGATCTTCATTTGTTCTTGCAGCATCCTCGTTTGTTCTTCGTATCGAGCCTCCATCTTCTCTTGTTAAATCCTCATCTGCTCGATTAGAGCAGTGATGAGGCTGCCATCCAGCGAGTGTTCTGCCATCCTTGATATGGAGCATTCAGCCGTCCTTGTTGAGCGTTCGGCTGTTTTCGGCATAGTGAGCTTCGTCCCTGATCGCCACTGTTATGTACCAGAGCGGATGCAGAGAAGCCTTTTGTCTTAGGAGAGAGAGCAAGCCAGAAGAATGAGAAGTGCACAACTGTCACAACTATATATAGCTACTTGTTTACATAAACAAGTGGCATATCTTATCATATCTGCCTATCTTCACACTGATGAAGCGACACCTGGGGCGCAACATAATTTGAGGCACTGGCGCGCATCGCTATGTCTTTACACTGATGACTACTTTTGAGGTAGGTCGATGATGATAGTAACAAGACTCTATTAAACGATAAGCCAACGTTTCAGCGGTCCTTCCGCCTTCTTCAAGGCTTTCTGAAAGATCGAGATTTGAGAAGGCTGCTCAACGTCTTTGGCAATGGATTTAGTTTGACTGTGTGATGGAGTAACAGAATAGATGTCGAAAGCCTAACCTCAGCCTTGCCAGATCGAGATGTAGAGACCGAACAACCAGCACTGCGCTGCAGCTGCGCTATGAGTGAGGATAGTCAGTGTCGAATGTCTTTTATATGGTCATAAAAGGTCTCGTATCAGAATCCACATAGTGTTTGATAAGAGAACAGTTCACTGTTTATGGCAATGCTTTCATCTTTGCGGTTCATTTTTGGTGTTGTAGACGCTATCTAAAAGGCCTCCAACGTTTTGCGGGCTATCAATTCGGATTCGGGCGACAAGATCGTAACAGTGACCTAAAAGTACTGATTATAACCTTCGATGTACACCCAAGGGTGTGGACATTTTCGTTTCTAAGGCCGTCAAGATGCACTTTAATTCTTGTGCACAAGGGTTTGTCAGTCTCTCCTAAATATTGGCACCGCATTTTGGGCAGGTTATGAGATATACCACTCCTAATTCCATGCAGTCGCCTGGTTTTCCAGACGGGCCGATGACATAGTCAGCGGTCGTGAAAATTCTGTCATACGCTCTATTGAGGCTAAGTTGTTTTTTGAGGTTAGGAGGTGGGATTTCCATAACTCTGACGGAATCATAGAGACCCGCTTGTAATAAAGATTTTTTGATAGCTCTGCTGAGATAATCAGTCACGAATGGAACCCAGAACGGTATTTTTGTTGTTTGGTTCATTTCAATCGGTCTGCTTTCTTGCCTGCAGGATGCCTTGATGCACTTTTGCGGGATAGCCGTTAGGATACGCAATCTGTTTGGTAAAGGCAAGGTTAATCGATGCATTGTGCTGTTCAACCTTGGATGAAACCGAATTTGCTGTCGTGAACATGTTTCCTATCACGGACCGTTTCATGCTACAGGATGCGCAGAACAATAGGAATTGATGTATTCTTACTAGGATTTACGGAGCCACTGAGTTATGTATGATGCGTAAGATAAAGACACTTGGACGTTTAGGAATGCTAGCCAATTTTCGTCGGGTTTATCCCGCTGAATCTTATGTTAGGGGCTTGGCTATTCACTATGTCGAAGCATATGTCTATTTCACTTTAAGTTTGACATATGATGCAGCAGTCGTCAATGTGTCGATGAAAGAGTAAGAAATTACGATTAAATACGGGTTTTTCGATCTTTGACATGAAGACAATTTGCGAGATGGGAGCCAATCTTTGCCCCATCGCTAAGCGACGTACCTGCTTGTAATACCTCCCTGACCATCAAAGTATGCTGCACTTCAGGCATTCTTTCAAAAATGCTACCAACCTTGTCGACAGCTTAAAGCCTGTATTACAATTTAGATATTATTCATTTTTTACAAGTACAAATCAACTGCCATTTTTAGAACTCATTTAAGCAATTTCCAAAACTTTCACGACAGATTTGGGGGGGGGGGGGGGGAAGGGCCTCTTCTTCTCGGTCCGCCACTGTCCTATAACGAAACTCTACCTACAGCACACCTTAAAGTGGGAGTACGAGCGATCATGTGTTTTCATTGAGGGTCCGCGGAATCGTAATCCGTCTAAGGCAAGGGCCGGGCAGCACTAGGTCTGGCGCTTTCGGACCCTAACTTGGCTGCGGCGGACTCCATTGAAGAAATCGCAATTTGCGACAAAGGGGATTTATCAAGACCCAAGTGCTATTCGAAATTCGTATTCGAAAAAAAAACAAAAAAGTGTATAAATGACAAAAAACGGAGGAAGTGGATCTGGGTGAACGATAGAGTGACCGTTCCGCAAGCTGCAGCATTCCGGCAGAGCAGCTCGCATAAAAACGGAAATAGTGCGTTTTTATTCGTGAAATTAGAATACAAAATCCTAGTTACAGCCCATTTTTTCCTCTGCATTTTGCGCAGTCACATGTTTTTTCACGAATCCATCGGCGCAAATACCATGCCATAGCTTCGCGCCACGTTCGCGCTATGGCTTGGGCTTGCAGATTGGCCTCATTTACGAGTTCATCATCTCGTAACACAGTTTTTCTACAGAAGGCACAGGCTAACATAGTTGCACAGTTTTTACTCGTCATTAGTAGGAATGCGCGCAGCTGCACTTTACGAACATGACTTATGCATGCTAGCTACCCTACTTGTCGCAAGCAAGTGGATCGAGGCAGATGCGATATTAGATTATTGTGACTACAAATTCTCTACATGAATTTCCTTCTCTTTTTCCGAAAACATTTTTGTGAATAAGGTTTCGAAAAAAGAACTGCTCGAGGAGCGATAAACTTTACAAATCATTCAGCATTTTTCGAAAGCTCTGCCATAACCACGCTTGATTATGAAAATCGCTTTCTCTGCAAATCTCTCCTCTTCACAGAGACCCAATCGGATAATAAAAAACACCACTTAACAACTCAAACAAATTTGCTTTATCCAGTTTTTCTCAACAAATTCCATAAAAGATCGTTAGAAAAGTAGCAGAGCACACATCGTTTTGGAAGTAGAGGAACACCCATACAATGAATTATACTAGGACATAGCTTCTCTCTCAAAACCTATTTTGAGCAATCAATAAGTCCTCCAAGTTAGGATTTTGTCAAATTACACGAAATTCAAAACCATGACTGCCGGATTCTCTTGCTCTATTTTATCACATTACTAGCTGATATGCCCGGCTTGTTCGCAACGTGTTTTCAACTAACTCAACAAAGAGCAAATTTGGTGCTCAACTCTAAAAACTCAACTTATCTGCGTTTTCAGTTTTGTTTTACTCCTGTGACGCGATGCAAATACTTTCTAAACCGCATCGCTTTCACCTCCCTCCCTCATCGTGGAATGAAAAGGAGTTCTACCTCAATTGATTGCATGAAAGTTGGAAGCGTTTGATACTAGCTGATAAAGCTCATTTTTCTTCAAAATTGATAAATCAATAGAAGAAGTTGGAATTTCGATGCGAAAAGTAGCTTACGGGGTGGACCGGTGACGAAAACATAAAGGCTACTGCATGACGAAGGCGCAGAAACAGTATCACTTAAGCGGACGCAAACACGGCGGGCTCGTGTCCCCATTGTTGTGAATCCTGCGCCTCATGCGCTCTGCGGCTAATAAAGCCGCGCTTGCACCCAAAGATATTGCGCCTTCGCCATGCAACAGCCTATATGTGTGCAAAGTTTGGCGCCGATCGATGCACGCACAAAATTCTCAAAGAGCACACTATCTAACAACCAACACTCAGCATATACGTACCAGTTTAAAGCGCCTCGGACTAGCTGTGTGTCTGACAAGGGAACAATCCCAACTCAAGGTGGCAATTTGGTATGAACCGCATATCATTAAATGCGTCTTAATGAGTTGATTCCAAATCCAGCTTTTAAATCTGCGGAGCCTTTTTCTGCAAAAAGTTATAAGCGCTTGAAAATGTGAAGTCACTGGGGCTTCAATGCATAATGTGCTTAAAAATCCAACTTGGGAGTGTATGACTAGCATGATATTTATTTATTTATTTATTTATTTATTTATTTATTTATTTATTTATTTATTTATTCATACGCTCTATGGCGTTCCTTACAAAAAGAACAAGAGAAAAAAAATACACACACAGTAAATCGAACAGTCAAGGTCCACCGTGCCGTTGGGTCCATACCTTTAAATTGGTTAAGAAGATGTTTGATAGAGCTTGCATGTGACTGCTCTGGACTACAATTGTCATAAAGATGTGATCATGGAGATGGTACCCATGCCCCCATTACTGCCAGCAAAACGTCCCTGAGATAAACTATCTAACTCAGGATTGCATGGTGGATATACTCCCACCGCATGAGGCTAATAGGAAGAGTCAGTTACTCGAGAATACTTGATTAATAAGAAGTGTTGTAATGGAACATTGTAATCGAGAAGATCAATAGGTTGTTGCAAGTTTTGGAGGTGGTGATCCTTCATACTCGTACGCTAGCAAAGTGCTCTCGAAATACCAAAGTAAGCAAAGCGGGCTTGGTTAGTAGAGTAGCAGAAAAACCTTGCCCAAAAGAATTCCGGGGAGAGACCAATGCTCCGAGAGAAAATCAACAAAATTCCGCGTTAATAACTCAACTAGAGCAAGTCAGCAAGCATTAAAGGTTGGGAAAAGGAAAATTGTTGTTCAGGCCTGCACTAACATGGTGGCTTGATATGGGTTATAAGGCCTTGGCCATACCCTGCCGGTGTTGTCGACACCGCCAGTGCCACCCACGTCACCGGCGCCGCCGACGCCACCAGTGCCACCCGCGCCGCCACCGCCTTTGAGCGGTAACACTGGGAACATGAGCAACACGAGCAACACCAGCAACATCGGCAACACCGGCAACACGAGCAACACCGGCAACATCGGCAACACCAGAAACATGAGCAACACCACCGGCAACATCGGCAACATGAGCAACACCGGCAACATGGCAACACCGGCAACACGAGAAACAAAGGCAACATCAGCAGCATACTGATACTGAGTTTACTTATTTCAAGGAATGCTCACATTCAAAAGAAACACAAATAAGTGCATTTGAACAACTGAAAAGCAACTAAAGTTCGTTAGTAAAAGCTATGAGCAATGAAAAGTACAAATTTGGTAATAATACAGCGCCATACCTCGAAAATTAGTTGTTTAAAAACCACTTAGTTATGTTTCTTTTGAATGTGAGCATTCCTTGAAATTAGTACACTCAATATCATGTTAGCCATACATTCTAAAGTTGGATTTTGAAGGACATTGCGTTGAAACCCCAGTGGCTTCACATTTTCAAACGCTTATAACTTGTTGCAGAGAATGGCTGCGCAGATATGAAAGGCAGATTTGGAATTAACTCATCAAGACGCATCTAATGATGTGCGGTTCATTCCAATTCGCCACCTTGACTTGGGATCGTTCCCTTGTGAGGCAATGTGTTAAAAATCAGAACTTCTGGAGTTTGGTGGCGAACATTAATCTCCCAGGCATGCGTAGCTTTATGCACAAAGACTGATTGATTTAACTAGTTTTCAACATACAAATGTCCTAGAAGAAACTCAAACACTCTTTCAACTAATCGGGTTTGAACAGCCCCATGCCACGGCTACCGTAGTCAAAACTCCACAACCCTTGTGATGTCTGGTATTAAGTTGGCACATAAGTTTTGCAATTTACTTCGTAACTTTTCTCTTTCTAACTGTGACGCTTTCAATTTTGGGTATGATGTAGACTAGATAGTAGGCTACAAATGTACCGAAACGGTTTGTTTTCTGGTGGCGAAGTAAAGAAAAATCACGCATTTTCCAAAGCTGGTCCATTTCAAATTTCAAGGGTTGGCAAATCAAAAATAAAGCCGTTCTCAGTCGGGATCAGACAGATCAATCCGAAACTCTGTAGATCATTATAGATTCCTCTATCTACAATCTGGGTACAACTTCGGCTTGATTTGTTTGATTTAGACTGAGAACGAATATATTTTTGGTTTTCCGACCCTTGTGATATCGAACTTGACCACTTTTCGAAAAATGCATAAATTGTCTCCATTCTGCCACTAAAAATCAAACTGTTTGCGTACATTTATAGCCTACTACCTAATCTACATCATGCCCAAAAATGGATACGTCAAAGCCAAAAAGAGAAAAATTACGAAATAAGTTGCAAAACTCATATGCCAACCCAATATTTTTCTAATAAACGTGCCAGTCGTTATCACCTACTCTCTCTCTCTCTAAAGGCTTCTTGTTGCCGTTCCGTAGTACCGCTCTACTCTCCACAGGCACAACTATACTATATTCATGTTCCCAGAATTCTAAGCTAATGTTTCTCCTCCCCTCCCCCCTCCCCCCCCCCCCTTCCTCCCCCCCTCCTCCCCTCCCTGCCCTCTTCTTCATGGGTTTCCTTCTTCTAAACGAAATAGAAGAATAGGGTAGGATAAAACAAATGGGGAATTTTCAATAGAATTTTCTGTTAAATAGTTTTCTACACCAATCTTTTCCTAAACGACGTCCTTCGAATATATCTCTACACTCTTCGGTCTACCTTAGGTTTCGGCTTGTTCTTCCTTTCAAGTTGCATTTATCGCAGTGCATTACCTCACAGTTTCTCACCCGAAATAAGATATCTTCTAATCCTTGCCAGAACTTTTCAGCGCTTTCCAGACTTCCACACTCGGAGTTTCCAATCCAAAATGCCCGTTTTTCCAAAATTTCAAGAACTAACTGCACTTCTGTGTCTGTTCGCGTGTGGCGGTGTCCCTCATATTGAAAAATACATCAGATTTTTACTGATCGCGATTCTATCGATCGGAAACTGTTCACAACATCCTCTCAGAGGTTTTTGTAGCACTTTGTAGCAATTTTGCATTTTGAATTCTCCGCTGGTAAAAGACACCATAGTTCACATCCAATCACAATTATCAAATCCAATCGCTAGTGAGATTCCTTTTTGGAAGTGCCGCTTTTCTTCCATTCACAAAACTTTGCCAAAACTCTCCAACCGGTTTCCCTGCTCTGCAGACCGTTCCGGCATGACCTGCTCTCTCCAGTTTTAAAGCAAAGTAGCACAAAATCCATTACACTACAACAAATAATTGAGATGGTCGAATTCTTGGTGTCAAAATCGAAAAATACTATGATGAGAGAAATCACGACCACATTAGCGCGGTATTCTAGTAAACTTGAACTATTAGAAGTTAACCTGATTTGATACTATCCATCAACACATTTTCATAATCTTTTCACGTGATTTGATCGTCGCGATTCAATCGCTGCAAGACAACTGTTACGAGTTCATTGCATGCCGATCAGCTTGCATTTCGGTTGTGATACTTTTCCAGCTCGAAATTTTCGAATGTAAAATGAAAATGAATGGAAAAATCGCGACGATCAAATCGTGTGAACTTTGTCCGAGGCTTAATGCAGCAAGCTATCGTTTGGTGGCTAGACTTTACCCACTCAGATACTGGGAGCGGCCGAGCCGCGGACTTTAACTGACACGGGCCGCGGCTCGGCCGGAGTTTCATTATAGAGATTTTGGTCCGCGGCTCAGCCGCTGCAATGCTCCACCCCCATCATTAAGGCCGCGGCTGAGCCGGTAAGCCATATTCGGCCCGCGGCTCGGCCGCATTCCGGCCACGTTCCCAAATTAAGGCCGCGAACGGGCCGAAAAGGCCTTTTGAGGCCGCGGCTCGCCCGCTCCCAGTATTTGAGTTGAGCGAGAGCTGAGCCAAATGAAGGTAAGGCCACAAAGGAAAAATGTAATGCAGAATAGATTCAAGCAAGGACAGAGACTAACAAGAGGATCGACTAAGTTCGCAATTCGAGAGGATCTTACAATTGCCGACCCCCGTTTCGACCTCGTCCGTTTACTAACGCGAATCGCTGGAACTACGCTAATAGGCCGAATACGTGTAACGCATCAGGACAGAGGACAAGAACAACTGCGGACAACCTCGTCAATATGTTCAAAACTCGTTTTGTGAACACAACCCAACGCCACAGTCATTCACCAGTTTCGCGAGAAGTGTGAACGTTCCCCCCCCCCCCCCCCCATGACAAATCTCCTTTGCATAATGACTTTATGTGGAGAGGATTTGCAGAAGGAGTCGCAAACTGCACGAATCACCCCAAGAAAGAAATGGTTACGGTTTAGCCCGAAGATGGGTAAAGGTCGCGGATAAATTGAGGCGGAGAAAAAAGTGACCTAAGAGGCTTCCGGTAGAACGCAGTATACCGTAGTCACAAAGTTGAAGAAGTGACGGTACTATGGACGTAGGGCTGTATATAAGGCAGACAACAAATCGAAAGACGGAGTGCCACACGTGACTCTAGGCACTACCCTCTCCTCTTCTCCATCCTTGAGGGTCGTGCCTTCATCCTTATCCATGAACATGTGTGTGTGTTAATCTCGTCGAGTGATATCTTGTTTTCGTGCATGCCCTTGATGTTGAACTTAGCATTAAGAAGATAAATGTCGTTGGGAATTAGTGACCTTCAGGTGGACGTGTGAAATTTATGGCTTAGACGAGTTTTTACAACCAGTCACTAATTGTTAGGGTTCCCAGGGAATCTGAGTATAGCTTTGTACCTCATTTCCAGGTGCCGCTGGAGCGAGTAGCGAGGTTAGGGAAAGTTTTGCACGAAAAACGGAACTGTTTGGCATTCAGCAGCGAAATTCTATGGGTTGGGAAGTGGCCCATTTAATGGGAAACAACGAGCGTGTCCAATACTCTAGATAATCTGGCGGAAGCCTAGGTAACGAAACGGAAGTTAGGCGCTCAATGAGGTTCGCCAAATTATACACCTTTATATAGGGGTCGACGAAGCGAATACTCGGAGGAGCCGCGAGATTATTCCCCATGGTTTTGAGCCAGCCGTCACCGTCTTCATCTCCATCCGCGATGTTGGGCGCGTCTGACGGATAGGCGCAGGCGCGCAGAATAAAGACCAAAAGATCTAGCTTTTCCATTAGACATCTCAAAGTTTTGCGCACTCCTTATATACTACTCACGAATCGCGTCACAATCCGAAACCGGAATCTCTATGTAAGATTCGCATATTTCCTAAGTGCGCAAATTACTCTAAATCCTCCTACCAAGTGTCATCTCCAGCTTCCGGCAAGAGGTGGCATCCCGCAATTCTCAAAACGACCTCCCCTTTGACATCGGAAAATTTTTACGACTTTCCGCTTGATGCCCAATCCTGGCTACCCTAATCCGAGAAGTCAGATAGTGCTATTTCTTTTACATATGGGATGTTTCCTAAAATTTAAACTTGTCCAGAACCCATATAATTTTGAAAAAAAAGAAAATAATTTTACAAGGCTGATTTGAATTTTTGAAAACTATTCCAAATTTTACTACTCTTACAGCCAACTCTCAAAATTCGGAATCCATTCCCGGGCCTCCAGAGACACAAATAAGCAAGATACTTAATAAGGACTGATGGACAATCCGTACAACGGATTCCAGCGCGATCTGAAGTCTCGCAGGGAACCTAACGTATGGTAACAGCAGTAGCAAGTCCGCATCGATTACTGCACCAAAATTTCTTCGCGTGTAAACCACTACAAAAAAGTATTTTAGTGAAAGCCGGGAAAAACAGATTTGAGGCTTTCAACAACTAAACTGTCCAAAGGGCTAGCAATAACATAAAAGAACCAAGAAATCTGCAAGATCAACTGAGTTGCACATTATAAGAATTCGTATCGGTACTTTGAGCTACTGTGACAGTACACTCTCCTAAGCAAAATTTAAACCATATTAGCAAGGGAAATTTCCGTGACAGCCGAGATTTTGTGACTTCACAGCAACTCAACAGTCAAGTAAATATATTTCTACGGAGTAAAGTTTGCAAAGAGCACGACGTTCAAGTTAAGAACAAAACGAGAAAGAAGAATGTACCTTAAGATATCAACATACATGTAGTCACAAGAATGAGAGTGTCTAATGACTGTAATAACGCAAAAAGTAACAATTGTTGTAGAAAATTAGCATCCAAGTTTGTGAAACGAAGTACCGGAGAATCTCAAGACGAGCTCGTACACACAAGCTGAGATCAAAGTACGACCGAGTATAGACGAAGGCGCCACGATATGCCGTAATGCTCGATAAGGTAAAGCAGGTGGCTTAGCAATATATTCTTGTAAACGAAGGGAAACTCAAAAATGAACTCACGCGTTCTTCACATCCTTTTTGTCTTTGTTCTACGGTCATTTGCACCAAGACCAACATTCACGCCCGACCATTCTGCTGCCGTGTGTCCCACCTGAAGATACAATGATGCAGATTTCGATATGCAGGAAGTATGACAAAATGTTCACTTTGCTTTCAAGAACTTCGTGCAGATACGTTGTAACTTCAAATGAGATTTCACATTGTTCACTTGCTGCTGGTCAATCGAAAACAGCTCGCGACTGCAGAACAAAAATTTGTTTCACTCCAGACTGGTACGAGATTGTCATGCTAAGGCCTCGGATAGAGTTCACGCGCTTTGATCGTCGCGATTCAATTGCGACAAGACAACTGTTACAAGTTCATTGCATGCCGACCAACTTGCATCCCGGTTGCGATACTTTGTTAGCGAAAAACTTCGAATGTAAAATGAAAATGAATGAAAAGCGCGGCGATTAAATCGCGACGATCAAATCGCGTGAACTCTGTCCGAGGCCTAAACTGAAGAACGATGGAATTTAAACCTTTTAGAGCAGAACCAGATGGGAAATCAAAGTTTCATACCATCACTCATATTGAAGTAACGTTAGAAAAGGGTATATCGAAAACCAAAAACAAAATAGATAAGTCATAATAGGTTAGACAATGATGACAAGACCGAGCAAAGAAGCTTGAGAAAGATGACACATATAAATATACCAGTCTGATCGTCCGGCTTCGCCGGACTCTCAGACTTTGGCTCTCAGACCGGCGCATTGAGAAGTTTTGACAAACTCCATTATAAAATTTCAGAGTAATACCACTCAAAATTGAGAATATTGAGACGCACCGTATAAATTTGTGAATGTGATCAGCAGAAAGTGCGGACATATAATCTTCTGAGTTTTCTTCTGAGTTTCACATGTATAGCTCTTTTCAAAATCATAAATTCTATGACTGATAGTTTTGTTGGTGATTCGGACAAAATCACTAAATTTGAATAATTTATTCTTGTTGAGTGACTCAATGACACAAAATTCTTCAGAATAAATTTTGTAGTTGACTACTTAGTTCATTCACGAAATCACGAAAAGATCTGCTCAGTAATCGCAAAATTATGAGTAAAGCTTTTTACAGGTGCTCATTATGCTACGTCCATAACATTCATTATCGCGATGCAAACTAAGTACTTCAGAATAATAAAGTAATTTTCTTCAAAAATTATCTGATTCAGGGCTTTTCCACTATTCTTTCATTTCAAGTTGAAAGCCGTTTCGGAAAATTTGCTGTTCGTGTCCTGAGTATGGCGATTTCGAGAAGTCTCGGCTTGTTTATCACTTGACCACATGTGAAAATGTCTTCAGCAATGACATCGTTGAGCAGCGAGAATTTTCGTAACATCTTAGCCTGTTATTGCTGACAGTAGGCTTACGCTCACATTGTTTTTGATATGAGGAACCCCTGTAACGTGTTTTTACGAATCTAAACTCTTATAAAAAACAAACTTTGCACCTTGTGTATGAGAGTTCGTGATTTAGCATAGCTCATAGGCTGCCGTGTGCTCACTTTGTATGGCAAAATATATCTTGTGTACTGACGATAACTGATTCCTGGAGTAAACGAAAACTGTGTTATATCAATCTTTTTAACATTTTGAGAACTATTCACATACATTTGTAACGTTTTAACCTTAACATTGTCTACATAAAATAAAATATTGTTCCCGGGTTCTTGACTCGCCATAATAAATTCTTGCTGATGAAGAAATTCTCAGTGCATTTTTGCCATCTAAGTAGCCAAAAATAGCGGTCACGTTACAATTCGATACCGTTATGTTACTTGTCCTCATATCATTGAAAGTATGAATCATTTTTGTTTTTATCAGGCTCATTTGCATAACAGATAGTTGCTCTTCCGACAAATTTCAGCATTTATTTAGACAAATATGGGTGGGAGGAGAAGGTACCTGAAGCTCGATTTGGCTATTTTACCTTAATGATATTCTATTTTTTCTTACAGTTTGGGCATGAGTCACGTTCATTTAACAGATGAGATATCAGGGAGCTATATAATTGTGATCTTTCTCTCATTCTCCTGAGAACCAAGTAATACTCCGAGTAGTAGTAATTAAAGATGCGAGTAATAACGATTAGTGCAAAACCTCCTCATAGACAATGTTTCGAACTGCTCTTTTTGGTGTGCTCACTTTCAGGCCAGCCGGTGTTCGAACCCGTGAGAAGGCAACATAAAGTTGCCCATGGCTGAATACGTCCTCGGGAAGATATACACCGACTTTGGTAAACGACTGCCCCTGGGACTTGTTTATCGTCATAGCAAACGCGACCTTTACGGGGAATTGACGTCTTCTTAGCCGAAATGGTAGTTGTTTTTCGCAGTAGTTATCGATCCTCGGAACTACAGCTAGCTGGTCTCTTCGTTCCCCGCAAATAAATCGGCATCCTAATACGAAACGCCCCAAAGTCTCGATTCTTAAGCGTGTCCCATTGCAAAGGCCTCTGGTAACATCAAGATTACGTAAAAGCATGATTATAGCTCCCTTTTTTAATCTTAGCTCATGCGGTGGCATTCCCGATGGCTCGAGTGTGTTTAGATATTCAACCGGGTATAATTCCGAATCTCCGGCATGAAGTATAGCATTATCTACACTTCTGTATACGCGCTCTTCCCATCCACCTTCCACCCGCAAGCGCTGCATTGCGTCTTCATTGAGTTGCTTCACATTCACATTCTTCGGAGCTAGAATTGCTCGTTCGTAAAGGGCCTCTTGTGCATCAATGACTTCGCCAAAAACTTCTGTAACAATGTTGCCGGTGCAAATAATATTTTCTGCTAGGGTAACACGTCCATCTGCAGAGTTACTGCTCCCATTGCCTATGTCCAAAAGAAACGTGTGCCAGTCATTCCCAGCATCTCGAGCTCGCATGTTTCTTTGAAGATGGTGGATCTTGAAGAGCGGCCATAGAGATGACCTATTGACGCAAGCTTCCACAACATCTTCACGTCGGCCGTGTTCAACGACTGGCAAAACTTGACGGAAATCGCCACCTACAATCAATAACTTTCCTCCAAACGGACTGTCATTCTGCATGACATCGCGAAGCAAAGTGTCAACGGCTTCGAGCGAGCATTTAGGAGCCATGGATATCTCGTCCCAAATGATGATATCAGTACTTGCAAGCTCTCGGGCCTCTCTCTGTTGCCTTCTGAGCAGTGACGAACGATTGCCGTCAGCCATATTGAGTTTGAACGCGGAAATCACAGTTCTTCCGCCAGGAAGCAGATTAGCTGCTATGCCGGTCCACGCTACACAAAGCACACGGCGGCGTTGCCCCACAGCCAAGTTGTAAAGAACAGTGTATAGATAAGTTTTTCCGCTACCGCCTGGACCATCAATGAAGAAACATCCTTTACAGTCACTTTCCATTGACGCGATAATGTCATCAGCAGCTTCGCGTTGATCGGTGTTCAATGTCTCATACATGCGCGCTCCTTCGCTGAGATGTCGTTCGAAATCTATCGTCTCAACTGGAATTTCAGGACGCTCTTCTACAGGAGGTGTCACGATCTGTCGCAGGTCTCTTCCCAAGAGTATCATTTTATCCGCTACATCGAAATACGCCATGGCAACAGCTTCTTCTTCAGCCAGTCCTTGATGCAAGTAATCGTCGCTCATTGCCACTGCGAAGTCACTCCAAAGCTCCTGGGCATCTGCTACTTCGCAATAGCAGAGCAGACATGCGAAAAAGCTTCGCAAAGTAGACGGAGTTTGGAACTGGACTGCTTCTTCCATACTTTGCCTATAATAGGTGTCATCATCGAAATAGCCTGAAGCTTTGGCGGCATCTAAGAATGTTGCATAAATTTGTCCATCGACGGTACGGAGATCCTGAAACGAAGTCTTGCCTTTTGTGTTTAGCAGAAGTATGCGGAGACAATAACGCTCCTGATCTCGTGGTGATACCGTATATATCCTGCCAATTTCTTTGCCGCCTCGTCTTCTTGGTTTCCAACCATGGCGAGTGGAAAACGTGAAGTGTTCGGGGATTTCGTGGTAATAGTAGGCACGTGAATCGACTTCCAAGCCCGAAGCTTCGCCTCTATCAAATGTTCTTGCACCTTGAAGGTTCAACGCGAAGAAAGCCGTTAACGTTGTAAAACTATTTTGAGCGCGATCGACACCTTGCTGTTCTTCTCCCGCAACAAAATGCACAGTCTGATATTCGGGTAGATGTACTGCTAACCTGAACACTGTATGAGATTTGTCTTGCAAAGGATATCCAAATACTCGATAAAGCGCTTGGGGAGGACAAACGTAGCGTGTGTCCAGATGCTGTTTTATTTCATCGATAGCGGATCCATCAGCACCACTTCCGATCGTGATGCGAGCTCGGTCAGGTCCCTTGTATATGTATTTATAGAGATATTTCACTGCGGATACTGTTCCACATATTTCGAGGTTTATGTGACATTGAAACTTTGTGATCAGATACAAATTTGTTGGGACGACCCATTCATCATTGTAGGAAACACCATTGATAACGACATTTGTGCGGTTCCTTCTTCTGTATTTCGGGTAACCATCTTGTTCCATAGAGGTTCTCTCACACAGCTGCTTAGGAAAATGCTTTGAGCATGTTCCGTCACGCATGCAGGGTGAGTGAGGATCCTCGAGGCCGCACTTTTTGTGAATCATAAAACTGGTGACCGCAGCAAATGCTTGCGGCTCTTCCTCTTGGCAAGGTATTTCCGCACACACCGCACTATCAACGTCATCTACCGTTTCTGCTTTCCATCCGTTTTTCATAATGATGAGCATATGACAGTGAGGGAGGCCTCTCTTCTGAAACTCAATAACGTATACATATGCTTGTACTTCTCCGAGAACGTGGTTTTTAAAGAGGTCCTCACATAAATGCTTCAATTTCCCATAAAAGACCCTTGCTGTCAGATCTGGTCTGTCAGTAGCGATCTGTCCATCATAGAGGTTCTCCTGGATTTCTGGCCACTTCGGATTACACGTCATCGTAAGGAAGTACGTCGGCTTTCCAAAGCGAGCCACAATTGCCATGGCGTCCTGGTACGATTGTTGCATTGCGCGTGGACTGCCGATGTGCGATGAAGCCAACACGATGCGTCTTCCCGGGGGTCCTCTAATATCATCTCCTGCCAAGTAATCTTGGAGTCCTCTATATGAGTCGGCTCGAAGAGTCACTTGATGTGTTCTGTGATAGTTTAGTCGATTTTGTTCAATCTTAACGTAAGCATCTACTGCAAATTGTTGAAACAATTTTCTTGCGCGAAGAATTGGATTGAAACTATCACGTATTGAGAACAGGTAGGAGTAATATTTCATTTGCGTGATCCGCACTCCTCTGCGATCCGTAAGATTTGGATCCCAACCACCTCTTCCTGATGGGAACAAAAGCGGATACGTGAGGGGATCGCATCTTTTATCAAGATCGCTTATTCTCATTAGAGATACTCCTTCAGAACTTCGCAAATGAACTGCGAGGTTTCTGGTAGATGGTACATCGTTGTCGTTGCCGACGTAGATTACCGCAACTTCATTGCTTGTTGGAACTGCATATCTTCCTCTAGAAATACCCCTTTCTCTGTTTTCGTCGAATACCATTCTAATCACTGTGGGATGTCGATTTTCACGTCTTGCCGCCTCTTCTTCGGCTTTTTCCACCTCGCTCATCATTTTGAACGACTGCGCATAGATATTGTTGTACGCGAACCACTCGCTTAGGAGCCTCATCAATTCTGGATCGCAATTTACGTTTTGAACGTTCCCCAAGCGTTGCTGTGCTGCTAACTCAGTATCTAATATGTAGACTTGGCCGTACTGTCTGTCTTCACCTGGAGCTGGATGAAGAGGACCAATCTGATGGTATATTTGGCCATGAATTCGATAGCAATACGGGCCTCGTCCTTGAGGCAAATCTACTTGGGCACCCATCGAAGCCATAGCCAGGGCCGAATTGAAGTTTCTGATGTTGCTGAAGAAATTAGTACAGCGTTGTTGTACTTCCGGCAACGATGAATTTCCGATAAATAGTTCCTTTATCAAGGTAGGGAAATCATCAAAAAAGTCCAAAGCAAATCGGCCGTAATCACAGCACTCGCCGAACGTATCAGCATGCTGTTGTTTGACCTCAAAACCAAAGTGTAGTGCGCCACAGTTTACGCAACGACGATCGAGCTCTCCCAGATGGTTCGTAGTTGTTGTGCGTACTCTGAGTGCTATACCCAGAATGCTAGAAACATTGCGACGCTGACGATTCCCATTCCTCGTCAAACTTAACGCCTGTTGGTCTTCACTTTGGTCTTGTCCACGCTGACGTTCGAGACTTCCTTGGGCATACTCTGCTTCTTCTTCCTCAATTTCTTGCGCACGGTACCGTCTCTGACGCATGGCATTCCTTCTTCGGCGTTCAACGCCTTCCGCATGCGTTTCATTCTGTAGTAGCCTCTGCTGACGCCGATTTTGTTCCAAAAGACGCTGATCACGCTCCTCGATACTTTCAGCTTGCCTTCGTCTCTGCTGACGTTCAGCATTCTCAGAACGACGTTCACCGCGCTCCTCAGCGCTCTCATTCTGATGGCGTCTCTGTTGACGCTCAGCATTCGCTAGAAGACGCTCTGCGCGATCCTCTCTGCTTTCGTTTTGACGTCGTCTCTGTTGGCGCAATGCGTCTTGGAGACGACGTTCAAGTCGACTACCATCGCTTTCCACCTCGCGATTTCTTTGCTGGCGTTGCATATCCTCAGAACGACGCCGTGCACGTTCTTCAGAGTTTTCGGCCATACGACGTCTCTGGTGACGCTGCACGTCAGCGTAACGACGCTCAGCAGTTTCGGTAGGACTCTCAACTTCGCGTGCATCGCGATGGCGCTGCAAATCTTCCTGGCGTCTGATAGAACGCTGCTCAGCATCCTCATGTTGACGTTCGAGCTGATGACGCTGTGCATCCGTCCTCAGCCGCGAAGCACGCTGTCTTTGAGTTTCGGCAGAACGAAAACTTCTTTGGCGTTCAGCATCCGTTGCATAGATGCGAGGACGCCCACGCCTACGCATCTCGGGTTGCTGGTTAAGCTCCATCTCACTATGTTCAGTGCTCTGAATCATGGATTTTATCTTTAGCAGCTTCTGCTTAGAAACAGCATCAGTTATAATCTATGCCAATGACATATCTCTTTTCCGCTACACCCACCCGTCCGCGCAGCGAACTCCTTGCTTTCCGTTGGCGGGCGTAAGTCTAACGCTTTACTGCGACCAATGACGCAGTAAACACTTAGAAAGCTTCGCATTTCTTGTAAACTACACAAACATAGTGATTTCCGCCAATTTTTCTCGATACATGTATTTAATCAATGATATTCGTCAACCAAAAATATTATTCTTGTCTATTTACATCTCAATAAAATCAAGTACTACAAAGGAGAAAAGCAAAAAAAACTTTTTTAAGTTTTGAATTGGAAAGCCAAACTGATGATTTATTGTGTTTTGCTCAATGAATGCAACATTATCAGCGTTGCAACATATACTCATTGAGCCGTTTGAATATCCAAGAAAAGAGCAAAAAAAGAGAGTAATTTCGTAAGTCAACTTTGCACCTGGAACGGTGGTCAGTCAGATTGGCCAGATGCTCATCAGCTGCCTGCAAATGACTCAAGAGCGGCAAGCACGTTGCTGCAGAAAAGAGAATACTACATTGACGCAGACTCTACGTTCAAGCTAGGACGCAAATTTACATATTTACTGTCTCTTAGCTTTAATACAGTGCAAAAGAGATAAGGAAATCACTCTTCTAACCGCTGACTCTTATCTGGTATTTTTCTCAGTAACAATAACAGAGCATGCGTTCTCAGTTGAGAATGTTGTTTACATAAACAGCCAGAAGATGAGAAAAATTGCGGAAGAAATGTTTTGCATTCGCTTTCGACTCTGAATTCCGCAAGAAGTAGAAAAAAAGCTCAAAACTTTTTCCTTAAAAAAAAGTAGATTTGGGTGTTCTAACACGCAAAGTCATGATCATAGATTGCAGACAACAGTGATAAGTAGTGGTTTCCATCGTAAGTCTTTTCCAATCGGGTTGAGGCGAAAAGCGGCTTGAAATAGCGCACGATGAACTGACATGTTCAAAGTTTGCAAGTGATCAAAGAGGGTGAGTTGAGGAAGGTTTAGTCGCAATTACTTATTCAGATTATAGACACAAAATACATAAGCGCGGGTGCGCACCATGTTATTTTTCGCCATACCCGATTGGGATCAGATACATTATGTCCAAGCTGAAACAGCTAGCAAGACCTACCATTTCGAATGATTCGATTCAATTAAACCATTGCTCTCACAGAATTATCAATTCTTATTGCAAGTTTATGCTTAAAGGCTGGTTGGACCTAACCTTAAGCTCTTGAAGACTCGGTTTTTTGTAGTGTACTAAGAAATTTTGAAGTACTGCAAAAGTAACTGCTTTTCTCAAACTTATAGATTTACGTAACTTGAAAGCAATGCAAAGTTGAATTTCCTTGTACACCTCTCTTATGAAAATCTGGATCGTAGATGTGATGCTTACATGGTGAAGCGGAGCAAAACTCCGCTCACATACCTTCCGCGTGATACAGTGCACCCGCGAGTCGTTGACATGACAGGCTTAAACATCAAAAGAACTCTATCTGCTTCCTTCATCCATCCATTTGGCAATGAAACTCACCGACTAATGTTGAGATCAACTTGCAAATAAAAAGCAAGAAGCCATTTTTAGATGATCTTTCGGAACAGATCGGTAATTTTGACGGAGAAAACTTTCTAGCTCGGAAATAATCAAATTTTTGAATTAGTTGCTGCACATATGAACGCTTGAGATTTGTATTACCGGTGCCAACTGATATGAGCTGTATCTCTGTGTAAGAATCTTCTCAGATTGTTGAGTAAAACCTCGTAGAATTGCCGATCTAATCAACTATCTCTTTTGCCATCGTTTTCGTATAGAAAACACTTTTTTAACTACCTTTCGAGCTATAGCGCATGGTTTGCACATATGCATGCCAAACAGTCCCATAGCATCGAAAAAAGTGGTAATACGGACTCAATTTTACACGCCAAAAGCTAAGTGGACCCGCTCATGCGCAGTTTTTGAGGGACTCACTCATCGGATCCACTTCTGCTTTTGCATAGAGAATCTGGGCGCTGGCAGAGTGCACTATGCAAAAAATTGCGGCTTAAGACCTTGTCTGCGACTCGTTCTATGATTTTCGTTACAGACAGACAGACAGACAGACACACACACAAAAACACGTAAACATCCTTAGCCCGTTATTATAAGGTCTTGATGACCACAACTATAATCAAACTCATTTCAAATCGCTAACCGAGTGGTGGAACTTTATTCGCAGAATCTCGATTGTCTCTATTTTGCTTAAGACTCGAAATCTGGTCCTAATCATGACTCTGAAATAGAAGACGACTAAATTCTGAAAGATGGAGAACGACGATTGAAGAGAAATCAAGGTCTGCAATCAAGATGGTTGATTGCCATATGTACAACCCTTTAAAGCAAATAATCTAGACAATCCAAACAAAAAGAAACACACTGTAAACAGAAAGTCACCGTGAAACGTAAAACGAGAAATGAATATAGACTTTCAAGAAATAGTTCGCCGCGTTAGTACTGTGGGATTGGAGCGCGCTTTCCGAGGCCGATCATAACGCTGTGAACCCTATTTGGGGCTGTATCGAAGCGGTGCCTTGGTGGTTTTGGAAGCGGATTTGAACATATAGTAATACTCTCGACCTAGTCCACATTTATGTAAAGAAATTCGGGAAATTATGTGAAGGGAAGCAGGGAGCCACCCCAGGTGGCTCCCAGGTGGCGCGGGAGCCACCTAATTTCGAAAAACACTTACCATTTTTTAAATTCACATAAGTTTCTCATAATTCTTCATACTTTTTTTGTGCTCATGGTCCTCCAACTACACAGCAAATTTGGTGCCATATCGTTACTTGTGCATTGAAAACGAGCCTATTTTGTTATTTTCCTCTTACAAGAATTGTGATTTGAATTCCCGCCTGCGGGCAGGCTAGCGATCGGAGCACAGAATCTTCACATTGCTGGAATCTAAGTTTATAGGACAGTAGCATCAACAAGGATGAATAAAGAATGATATGTGCATTGTTTATCGGTAAACAAAGGGGAAGTCGTATTTTGGGGTCCGGGGCGGAGCCCCGGACCCCAAAATACGACTTCCCCTTTGCTTTTTCGGGCCAAAAACGATATCCAGCTTGTGAAAGCGCCACCCCCGCCGTGCCCTGGTCATCTCTTATCATTTTGCGAATCCTAACAATTAGTGACTGGTTGTAAAAACTCGTCTAAGCTATAAATTTCACACGTCCACCTGAAGGTCACTAATTCCCAACGACATTTATCTTCTTAATGCTAAGTAACATCAAGGGCATGCACGAAAACAAGATATCACTCTACGAGATTAACACACATATATGTTCATGGATAAGGATGAAGGCACGACCCTCAAGGACGGAGAAAAGGAGAGGGTAGTGCCTAGAGTCACGTAAAGGTAGGGGAAGTGAGGATGTAGTGGCACTCCGTCTTTCGATTTGTTGTCTGCCTTATATACAGCCATACGTCCATAATACCGTCAGTTCTTCAACTACGTCCTTCGGCGGAGCTTATTTTTTCATAACGTGACTACAGTATATTGCGTTCTATCGGAAGCCTCTTAGGTCACTTTTTTCTCCGCCTTAATTTTTACCCGCGATCTTTACCCATCTTCGGGCTAAACCGTGACCATTTATTTTGATGTTTGCGACTCCTCTCCACATAAAGTCATTATGCAAAGGAGATGTCGTGGGGGGGGGGGAACGTTCGTACTTCTCGCGAAACTGGTGGATGATTGCGGCGTTGGATTGTGTTTGCAAAGGGAGTTTTGAACATATTGACGAGGTCGTCCGCAGTTGTTCTTGTCCTCTGTCCTGAAGCGTTACACGTATTTGGCCTATTAGCGTAGTTCCAGCGATTCGCGTTAGTAAACGGACGAGGTCGAAATGGGGGTCGGCAATTGTAAGATCCTCTCGAATTGCGAACTTAGTCGATCCTCTTGTTAGTCTCTGTCCTTGCTTGAATCTATTCTGCATTACATTTTTCCTTTGTGGCCTTACCTTCATTAGGCTCAGCTCTCGCTTAACTCAAACACTGGGAGCGGACGAGCCGCGGCCTTAATTTGAGGACGTGGCCGGAGTGCGGCTGAGCCCCCAAATTAAGGCCGCGGATGGGCCGAATATGGCTTACCGGCTCAGCCGCGGCCTTAATGATGGGGGTGGAGCATTGCAGCGGCTGAGCCGCGGACCAATCTCTATAATGAAACTCCGGCCGAGCCGCAGCCCGTGTCAGTTAAAGTCCGCGGCTCGGCTGCTCCCAGTATCTGAGCGTAAAGAATACTTGCGTGATGTACGACGCATGGTCAGGCTGCTCTCAGTGTCCATAGAATTCAATGTCTTTCCAGTCTCCAAGGCGGGAACAAGATCAATATGTTGTACAACTTTGAATAGCATCTTGTGCTGTCCAGTTTTGAAGTCGGACTTGGTTTCCAAAGTGCCTATATCGGTGGCTTCAATTTTTGTTTTTTCTACTGTGTATATTTTATATGCCAGTGAATAAAAAAAGCAGTTCTACCTGTATCTGAGCTAGAATGAACTAGACGGCCCGACAACCAGCTCCGGCTGAGCGGAGGCCCAAAAGCGGACGAGCCAGGCTGTTCTCCGGCCGAGCCGCGGCCCATTCTCCGGCCGGCCCGCGGACGTTGCAAAGTTCCAGCCGGAAAAGGGCCGCGGCTCGTCCGCTCCCAGTGTCTGAGTATGTTAGTGTTACTGTTTACGGAGTTGTGCATGAAAAAGCATTTCGATCAACATCTCGAAAGCGTCTAGTGATGTGTGATTGTCTCGGGTGATTGGGTGCATTCAAGACAGAGCCACACACGGATGAGTCACATTCTCCCCCCCCCCCCCCGCGCGCTTTAGGATTCCTTCATAAATACCAGTGGCGGTCCCAGGATTTCGGACCGGGGGGGCGCGACAAAAAAAATTTTTTAAATGAAGGTGCGTGGCGTCAGCCACGCCCCCAAAAAAATTTTTTTATAAGGCTAATTTGAATTTTTAAAAAATTTTAAAAATTATTTTAATTATTTACAAAAATAAACAAGTCGTTTGCACATCTTTATAACCCATATAGGTAATTTTCAAAAATTTCGCGACCCATTCTCGGGGGGGGGGGCGCCCCCCCCCCCCTCGGACCGCCACTGCTTCATACTACGCCGTAGGACACGGCGTGCTGCGGCGTGCGCCGCTGCAGTCGCGTTGAAAATATAAGCTCGCTGAAAAGGAACCCTCTCGGAGAACACGAACACGCAGCAAATATGGATACACATCCATAACCGGCGAAGATGTGCTGCCATGGGCGTATATTTTCACCGCAACTGCAGCGGCGCACGCCGCAGGACGCTGCGTTCTGCCGCGTGCTATGGCAAGCTTGCGTCCTGCGGCGTAATATGAAGGAACTCTTATATATAGTTATGACAATAGATAAGCAAGATCTAAGCAAATGTAATCAATTTATGTTCCTTGGCGACGAAGTTCTCGGCAACGAATACATGCCCTACATGCCGTTTAGAAATCGTATTTACAAAAAAAACCACTTTACGACTCCCAGAAAAAAGACATCGAAATCAAGCATTTACACTCCTCAAATTGCTTACGGTGCCACCTAAAGACCGTTGATTATAGCAACTGCCCCAAATGTACAAAAATCTGTTCCCTTGCCCAATCAAAATGCCCTCCGTGCCGCTCAAAAACGATATCTATCCGTAAAAAAGGCGCCAGCGGGATTCAGTTACACAAGCCAAAGCCAGCTAACGATTTTGAAAGTACCAGCTAGACCCAGCTACTCACGCGCTCTCCTGTCTAGGAGCGGAAGCAAGATTATTCCAACTGAATGTTTTAGAGCATTTTCTACCAAGGGTTTTACAGGAAGATATATGAGTTTAGCTAGAGTTATGCTGCTACGCAATTTGGCACCATTTCAAAAGCAAGTAACATGAGTACAGTATATTTGTCCACATTCAAAAAACAAGCAAGAAACAAATCAGTGTGTACAAATAACACACCCGCATATTGACGACCCGATCTCAAAGTCATTGCAACTGTCAACACTCAGGATTTCAAATAAGTGGCTGACATCTGCCAGGCCTTCTATGGTCAGCAACCGAAGTGGCCAATCCAAACAAGCTGCATACCATTGCATGCAACGTAGAACGCTGACTTCGAATCTGTATTCCATATCTGCTAAGCGCCTATGTGAACGAAGTTATGAGCCGTGGAGCTCTTTTGCTTCAAAAACGCATGCAAAGCGCAAATTTTGGCAGCACAGAGTCAGTTGTGCCAAAACATGCAGCTAGGTTACTTACATTCTTGAAGCCTAAAGGTGAGCTGAAAGTTCAACAGTGTGCTCAATTTCGCTTTCTTCATATACGACTTTCAGCAGTAAAACAGCCTATAACTTCGTCCACAAAGGCGCTAAGCAGATACGAAATACAGATTCGAAATCAACGTTGGATGCTGCATCAAATAGCAGTAGTATAGTAAAGTAGGCAAATAGGCAATTAGTAGGCAGCTTGCTTAATCAGCCACTTCGACTTCTAACCATTTCCTCGTCAGCTTGTTTTCAACATATGCTTCAGCCATTTATTTGTGCCTTCCCCCAATTCATCATACACATCCATAGTTTGGATCTCATTCATCAACAACATTGTGTTTATTAATCCGTGTTTGCTGTTGCCTAATTGTCATAAACTATGACAAAAGAGTCTAACCACTCAAGTTTGAGGTGTGCTGAGTCCGTATCATAGGTGCGATAGGGGGAGCCGGGCCCTCTCCAGGTGAAGGGGGTCTCTGCTACTCCCATCCTTGTAAGGTGAAGGGGGTAAGTGAGCCCTGAGAGCAAAATGCCCCAACAAGTTACATACCATTCGAAAACTGAGGTCATATACAATCGATATAGAGACCGTCGGCTTTTTCCTAGGTCTTTTGTGCTGCGAGATATGAGGGATTTTATGTACTTCATGTGTCAACTAATTTTGTGTCCTCACTTTCTGCTCTCCAAAAGAATGCTACGAGAAAGTCGACGGTCTACGTCTGCTAATGAAGACTTGCTCTGTAACGCAGATAGATAACCAGCAGATTAGGTCTTCGTTTGGCAGAAATTTGCTGTTGAAAATGAACATGATTTCAGGTAAAATGCAGTGTATCTCTCGATAAAGGGCGGCTAGAAAGAATTTGACGGTCTACCTCGAGTTCCCTTTTCCTGAGCTTTTGAATGGTATATAGACTGCTGAGCGAAAAAACTTGCCAGTTTTTAAAAATGATGTGTAGGTATTTACTATTAGCTTTCTCCATCCAGCTCCCCCAATGTATTGGCTTTTATCGGTCACCAGAGCAAGTGCTTTTTAGAGCTGGGAAGCAGAAAAGCCCTAACATGCTTCACACCGTTCGAAAGCTGAGATTATGGCGAATCGACGTAGACCGTCTCTTTTTTCATAGCTTCTCGGTAGAGCGAGATACGAGCGATTTTATACGCCTACTCACCAGCTAATTTTGTGTAATTATTTTGTAATTTATTTTTGAGAGAAAGAACAAAGATTTAAAAAAAGAGACGGTCTACGTTTACTGGCAAGGTCTTGCTCTGTGATGCAGTTAGGAAATCAGGCACCTTTATCCATTCTTCACGCAGAAATTTCTCGACAAAAACACATCTTTTTGGCTAAAATCCCGTGTAACTCAAAGGGCCGCATGCACTAACCTCCCCGCTGGGGAGGGGATCGCAGCTCAAAAGAAAGCTTTATATTTCGAAACTCCAGATACCTGGATTTCACATTGTGTACCTATCCGTAAGTATTCCTACTACCCTTCACTATGAACATGTTGAACAGGAGCGAGAAGCTGTACGAACCGCATTTTCCAACTTTTGTATGATCCCTGATGATCCCCGGCGCTTTTCTTTAAAGTCATTTTTTTCTCCGAAGTTAACGAAAACCTTCCAAAGTTGTATTGAACATCTAACACAACAGCGCTAAGCATGTTGCTGATGAGAACAAATGAGTTTTTGGAAAGTCGAATTTTTCGGTAAACCTCAGATTTCGACCTGTAGATCATCGAAAATTTCATGACTTCAAAACATCATTTGTTCTTATCAGCAACATGCTCAGCACTGTCGGTTTAGATAATCTGCACAACTTTGGAGGTTTTTCGTTAACTTCGGAGAAAGAAAAATGACTTTAAAGGGATCATACTAAAGCTGGAAAATGCGGTTCGTACAGCTTCTCGCTCCTCTTCAACATGTTCATAGTGAAGGGTAGTAGGAATACTTACGGATAGGTACACAACCTGAAATTCAGGTATCTGGAGTTTCGAAATATAAAGCTTTCTTTTGAGCTGCAATCCCCTCCCCGCGGGGATGTTAGTGCAGGCGGCCCTAGGTAGAGGGGAGCTAGAGAAGAAGAGACGGTCTACATCGAATCCTTTTTTGTGGGCTTTCTAATGGTGTACAGGTTATCGGGTGAAAAAACTTGTGGTTTTTTAAAAATGAGGTGGAGATATTCAATAGTAACTTGCTCCACCCCGCTCCGGCTTTCTATGGGTTGCCGGAGCAAGACTTTTTTGGACTGGGAAAGTTTTGTTCACCAACACCTTATATACCATTCGATAGCTAAAAACGCGAGGAATCGACGTAGACCGTCTCTTTTTTCGTAGCTTCTCTGTGAAGCGAGATACGAGCAGTTTTATCTAGCTACAATATCAGCCAATTTTGGATAATTATATTTTCCAACCAAGAGGGTCTTTTTCGAACTTTTATATATGAATCGAAAGCATGAAAAACGAGTAATCTGACTGTTGTTTTGTTTGTTATTATTCTCTCTAGTGAAAAGAGATATGGTATGATTTTTGGTCAGTAAACATGCATCCATCGCTAGTCGGTTCAGATTTTTCTACTCTTGCTCAACTCTTTTTTGCAAAGTATGTATTCACTAGTTCACTAGCTGGCTTACCCGGCTCCGCCGTATCCGGACCAAACTTGGCACACATACACTTCGGGCCCCGGCGGGTGTCACAGTCCACTTTTCGTTATCGATCGATGTCGATTTTACCGATTTTTATCGATTTTTTTTGCAGAGTTCACCTACAGGGCTAGGAGTTGGCACAGGGGGGAAGTGAGCATGGGGATTCCGAATACAATATTAGTTTTCAGAATTATCGATTACTTTTATTGATTTTATCGATTTTTTGTAAATTGTGACATGCGAGGCTGGGATTTTGCACAGGGGGTAATCGAGCATGCTGATCACCCCCCTTGGGGATGATCAGCATGCTCGATTACCCCCTTGTGCCAACTCCCAGCCCCGTAGCTCAAACTTTGCAAAAAAATCGATAAAATCGATAAAAGTAATCGATAATCCTGAAAACCAATATTGTATTCGGAATCCCCATGCTCGATTACCCCCCTGTGCCAACTCCCAGCCCCGTAGGTGAACTCAACAAAAAAATCGATAAAAATCGATAAAATCGATATCGATCGATGACGAAAAGTAGCCTATGACACCCGCCGGGGCCCGAAGTGTATGTGTGCCAAGTTTGGTCCGGATCGGTTCAGAAATGGAATTTTCTATTCGGAACATACGTACAGACAGACATACATACATACAAACAGACATTCAGCTTTATATATAAGATTGATACAATGTTAATTATTCAAAAAATCACATTTTACTTTTTAATTACGTTTCGTTATCAACGCCCTTTGAGCGCGCAGAAGGTCTCAAGCACGCGTTTTTTAACGAAACGTTGTTGATTCGATACTCTCTTGCAGTCTTGATGTCTGAGGAGAAGAGCAGCTGGCGTTTCCTTTCCAAACAAAAGTTCCGTTGTAATAGCTGTTTGCCTTGATTAGTCTCAACCTTAGGTGAAAGGGGTCAGCCAGATGCCGGCCCTAAAGTGAAGGGGGTCAGAGAAATTTCTCCACCTATCGCATCTATGGTCCGTATCGTTGGGGGCAGCGTCTGGGCAGAAATTCGAATGGAATTTCCCTCTCTTACCTGGGCTTATCCTTCCCGCTGATTCCGAAAATGCAGCTTGGAGGGCACGAAAACGGGTTTTTCCAGCCCTTATTTTGAATTTTGTCACCTGCCGCCAAGGTTAAGAAGCGGAGCCTTTGTGGGACCCTACGTTTTGACTTATCAGATATATCTCACAAAGTCGCAGCATTGTTCTTTGGAAATACATTTCTTCAACATAGAAAACATAAGACCTTGTTTTGACCTAAGTGCCGCCCGTAGGATGCGTTGCTCTATTTCTTGTAGTCGTCTGCTTTGCCTGGTAAGTAAGTCCACAAGTTTCTTCAAGGTGCGTGTTTGCAATGAACTTCAGGATCACGTTGTAACGCAGACAACGGCGTAGGAGAGAATTGTTTGTTTCACGCAGACTATCTTCTGTCGCAATGATAGAACTTCTTTGAATAATCGAGATTGTTTGGCTGGTACATCTTTGATCGAAGTCCAAGCTCGATTATCGATGAATCTTGGCATGAGGTAGTTATTTGTATTCTTATTCTATAACCAGTAACCAAGATTGTGTTAATACGCTTTATTCAGTCAGGCCAACGTTTCGGTGCCTTCGAAATAAATGCCTTTCCAATTTAGAAATAGAAAAAAAGGTGAAACAACAGAGTAAAGGTGAGGTAGTAAACAACACAATACCTTGTATAAAAAAAAAACGAGGAACGAGGAGAAACGATTATCTGCAAAAAATTCTGCATTTGCGCGCGAAAGCAAGCTCCTCCTTCGCTTACTTGATGCTACAGAAAGTTCATTGCGCGCCGTACACGCACACCGTGTCTGCGCGCCGCCTGCGAACATGCATTGCGCGCCGCCTGTTGGCTGAAATCAGTGCGCGCCGCCTGTGCGCTG
Organism: Cylicocyclus nassatus; assembly: GCA_958299035.1. NCBI lineage: Eukaryota > Metazoa > Nematoda > Chromadorea > Rhabditida > Strongylidae > Cylicocyclus > Cylicocyclus nassatus. The sequence goes on along the minus strand of CATQJL010000305.1, from coordinate 72,105,407 downwards.
CAGGGCCACGCCCACAATCACGGCGCGCCGCCTGCCCTGCTGGCCGTGAGTGCGGGCCGCTTGCGTGCAGAATTGCCTGAGGGTTGTTTCAGACTGCCGCACTGACTGCAGCTGACTGCACTGACTGCAGCAGACTGCAGCAGACTGCAGCAGACTGCAGCTGACTGCAGCTGACCGCAATGACCACATTGACCGCACCGGTCGCAGCCTCTTTTCTTAAAAGAAAAAACAACCGCGATTATCAAAACAGCGTGATTTACGCATAAGAAGATCATAAATTCCATCAGAAATCTTCTCATCCAAATTTTGGCGATAGTTTTCTTTGGTATGTTCGTATTTGTTCTAATTCTTCCTATCATTGCATATACCTGTTTTGCAACATTGTAAACCTTGTTGTCTTTTGCTTTTACGTATATATTGTTGTTGTTTGTTTAAAGCACAACTATTTATCCTCTCCGCCTGCAGGCTTCAGCCGCTGCGGTCAGTGCGGTCAGCTGCAGTCTGCTGCAGTCTGCTGCAGTCTGCTGCAGTCAGTGCAGTCAGCTGCAGTCTGCTGCAGTCTGCTGCGGTCAGTGCAGACTGCTGCAGTCGGCGGCGTTGCAGGATCCTCCAAAGGCCCGCCGCTTCTTCTCCAGGCGCGCCCTTGGGAGGCAATAATCGCTTCGCGCCTACCTCGCGCTTGTGTCGCACTTGTCTCGCACATTTCTGCGATAGTGCCCCTCTAGACAATCGCCTTGTTTCCCCTAGCATTAATTAAAAAGGTCACTGCTTGAACAATGATTTTTCAATGATAACAAGGAAAAGAAAAAGCTGTGGGAATAACAATAATAAAAGTAGACTGATTGTCTCTTGCCAAGAAAGTCAGTCAGTTGAAGTGGCAGTTTGGAATTTGAAGCATACCAATATATAGAACTCGAAATGCTGACTTATGTTTGCGAAGGTTTCTCCAGTGGAGGTTATGGACTTTTTTGTATTTATTGATGGAAGTGTAGCCCAGGAACCGGAAAACGTACAGATGACCTCAGGCTAAATGTAGGATGTTTACAAGTATTTTAATCAAGCTTTGCACAAACATGGCATTTGGGGAAAACCAATTAAAAAGAATTTTCGTCAACAATTTTGCTCTGATTCTGGTCCTGCTGAATTGCATACCTATTTAAAGCATCGGTTCCCGTAAAGAGTACAGCCCCCAAACTGCTAAAAAATGATGTACAACGTTTCTTTGAAGCTGTATATTTCCACTGACATGCCCATGACTTGGTTCCGCTGGTGAGAGCTTCTTTTTTATCCACCATATCTCAATAGCCACAGTAGAATGTATTTGCCTATCAGTCAGCTTAATTCTCATATTTTCTTTGTTTGTTAGTGGTAAACGTTGATCCTTTCCGCTACAAAAACAACCACCTTTCTAATTTACCTCGACTAAGGTGACCGAATGTTCCACATTCATTGGTTAATTACTGAAACTTTCACATCTTCATCTTTTGTTATGATCGAAAAATCCTCGTTCAGGCAGTAAACTTTCCAATTACCCTATTTTCAGGTGTATAAGCCGCACCCTTTTTGCTCTAGACGCGAGCAGACCCAGGCGTGCCGCCGCGCCTACCTCTCGCGAAGCGGTCGCCTTATCGCATACTGCTCTCACTTAACGCGCTCCATGATGACAGTCAGTCTTTTGGCATGTTCGCCTTTAGAGTGAAAAGGGTGCGGCTTATACACCTGAAAATAGGGTAATGCTAGGGGAAACAAGGCGATTGTCTGGAGGGGAACTATCGCAGAAATGTGCGAGACAAGTGCGACACAAGCGCGAGGTAGGCGCGAAGCGATTATTGCCTCCCAAGGGCGCGCCTGGAGAAGAAGCGGCGGGTCTTTGGAGGATCCTGCACGTCCTCCGCTGCAGTCAGTGCGGCAGTATGAAACAACCATGAGTATGCGCACTCTGGCTTATCTAACTAACTCATCCCGGTCGCAGGGCGTTCCGGCCGACACTTTTGAAGCGGCTTTCTCGCTTTAGAAGCAATTCGGTGCATTGCCAGTTGGGCAAGAGCCTTACCAGGACGGGCGCCCCTGACTCTACATTTTCGTATCTGCCCGGACACTGCCTTTACATCCGCGTGACAACTATCTTATTGTCACACAGATCCGTAAAAGTGGTCCAAATCTCTACACTCATCGATTGAATGTCCCTACACGAGGTCTTCGCTTTGCGGATGCGTATTTTCTACCCAAAAGGTAGTGACTGAAGCAGACTGTCACTACTTTTTAAAATTTTATTGCAAGGAAATGACGGAAGATTCATGCGTACGTTTGGATTTGGTCAGTTAACATCTCAGAATTACCACTAAGTAATGGAGAACGAGTACTAAAACATGCAAGACCTCAGTAAAATGAGATATTACAGCGGCCACTGGTGCTGCATGCATGAAGGCAGAGATCTATGAAATTAAAACAAGAAAGGGAGGTCTTAAAGATATATACAATTCATCCACTAATAAAACACAGTGATATCACAAAATCAAACAAATCCGAAAAAGAATATAAAGCTTAGCTAATACTTGACGATTGCTTGCTAAAATCGTAAAGCACTTCCTATAATGTCGTTTAGCTCTAACAGATAAGGTACACGATGTACACGCTCCCTAGCGTCTTTCACAAATACTGCATAACATGTAAATATAAACATGGATTTAAGGTTTGAAATTGGACAAAGCCCGTAAGTGAATGGTCCACGAGCAAGGAAAAAGACGAAAAATCAAAGTTTGGCTAAACAAAGTCAAAGTTGCAAAAAATGCAGTGCTTATGCGGACAGGATGCAACACATATAACAAATGCAGCACTGGAATTGAACCCGGAATGGTTTTGAACATTAATCCTGAATCAATAGTTAAATTTTAGGAGCGTACGGAAGTCTCTACCGGATAATTTCGAGTTACACCAAGATTAAGCTACATTTCAATCTAATTCGATAATCTCCGGAGCGGAATTTAGAGGCGGCGGAAGTCGAAGCCGTTGTGATTCGGGGGCGATCGTTACTACCGGGGGTGGCTGGCGTGGGACTATAATGACATTTAGCATTCATTTCTTCATCATGAATAATTGCCACAGTAAAATAGTTGTTTAACTTTGACACTGGCTTAAAACACTGGCTTTGCGTTATGAGCGGATGATCGCAGATATACCGCAGTTTGAAATGTCGGGAGGGGGGGGGGACAACAATTTCCTTTCTCGATTTCCAGAAGATAGTCGTTCTGACGTCTGATTCTTGATTCAAACTGCCCTCAAATTTTGAAAACCTCTACGTTCTTTCCTATCAAATTTTGCATAGGTTGCGGAAAAAAAATGTAACTACGTGAGAAACCATTCACACTGTCAAATTCGTAGCAAAAACCCTTTTTTCTGTGCAACTACCGACACTTCAAAGATCATGCAAAATCCTTATCCGCTGGTTAGTTTCCAGCCCAGAAATGAGAAAAAAATAAAAAGGGCCTCTCTGGAAGGGAAGGGTCTCACTTACGACTTAAACAATGAAACTATACGGCAAATTATACTCTTTGCAAAAAATCAAAGAATTCTTGAGAAATACTCACATGAGTCGAAGACAGAATTCTGTGCGTTCAAGAGCAGTCCATTACTCAATCGAAGGAATATACCGTCACCGCTGCGGATAAGCATCACCTGCGTATTTGCCGGTACTGCATGCCGCTCAGCTGGGTTCGAAACGACTGGTAGACTCAAATCTGGAACAGCCTATAAATTTATTTGTTCAAAAAGGTAGTAGAGACGACGTGCCTCTGTCTGTTCTGATGAGCTGAACGCTGCCTCTGTGGTTTGATGCTGGTTCAAAAGCAACAGAAGCGCCAGGGAACGGTAGAACTCGGCGTGGTCCATCAGTCATGCTTCTCATGCGGTTTCCCGTTACTGAATATGACGTACGCAAAGACTGCGAAAAAACAGAGGACGAAGTCATAGATACTTATGCGCCATAAACTTACACATTCCTCCATCCTGTCCATATACAGAGCTGTTCGGCATCAATCCCATCGGATATACAGCGGCACCGCTAAATTAGTACGGCGTTACAAACAACTAAGTTCGTCGAAGCGCAAATAAACATACGTGGAAGGTTTAGGTATGCGATCCAAAAGATGCGGCATGGGCGTTGAACGAAGTGGTGGAACGTTGCTAAAATCTGTTCGAGCATAAAGCGGACATAAGTAAACATGTAACATACCCAGTCATAAACTGAGACGGAAAGGGCATCCCAAAATGAGGTCTCCCAAATCTGGGTTGCCCGAAACGGGATCCATCACCTTCTGGATTGAATAATGGCGCTTCAGGATATGCAAGATCGAAGGACTATAAACGGAGCGATACAGATAGAGATGAAAGTGGCTAACTGAACTGGATCTGGGTCATCCCAACCTCCTTGTACTGTTCCTTCGCGAACCACAGCTCTGCCTCTTTCTTCTCCTCTTCACTCAAACCTTCTTCTCGCTCAAGCATCAACGATTCATGGAGGAAAGGTTCCTGAATATGACGATGATCTATACAAATTTTGGCAACTTGGGACTGCGAATGCACCTCAGCCAGCATCTCGCTTCTCGGCTTCACCACAGAAGCCAACACTTCATCATCAATGTCCCATTTGGATGTGTCCCACTTGTCATGAATAACATCAAGCGCTTCCTAACGGTAATAAATTTAAATTTGATTAAGCTGAGATTCACGTGGACTAGCTAGGCATGATAGTAGTGGTAAAATAAAGCAGAAAACGAAACAAAACAACAAAACAGAAACATACATCGTACATGAGCAGTGTCTCCAACTCCTTCTGCGTTATGTTAGCATCAACCTGCGCATCATCCACAACACGCTCTGAAAGGCCAAAAGATTGTGGACGAAGTTGTCTAAACCTCCAAAACCAACGTTGTAAACCGTGCTTGCTGATCTGTCTATTGAATATTGCCTTTTCCATGCAATTATTCAAGATGAGTCGATAGATATAAGTGCGCCTTTGTTGGCCATACCTAAACATGATCTATCCCTATGAAGTCAAGTTCTTTAAGAGTGGATTGATTTCCAAAGGAGTGGAAACAAATGAGGACCTGTAGACTCTACATACAGCCTGCGCGTCATGGCATGGATTCCAGCAGGCATCAAATATTATGCATCGATTAGCTGCTACCTGGAAACATGAACTTTAACTGAGAACTAGTCGTCCACAAAACACAGAAACATGATCGGGAATAGAGAAAAGAGGAATTACTAGCCAAGTTAATGCCAAGCGAACCAGCCCTAGTGGATATCAGAAAGAGGTGGACAGTGGGGTCGGAATTGAATCTATTGATCAATCGCTCCCTCTCTATTCCAGGAGTGCTTCCATCCAACCCTTGAAGAAAAAATATCATCAAACAAAATTGACCAAAGAAATAATAGAACTGACTAAAATAATTGATGCTTTTCATCCAGGCTGTTGTCTCTGTCCTCGTCTGGAGTTTGCGACGGCTTAGATAGTCCTCTATCAAATCCAAAGCCGTCAAATTTTGACTAAAGATAGCTTTCAGAATGAAGAAAGCACGACTCAGCGCAAATGGATAGGAAACATTTACCTAAAAATCAGCATTTTCTCCCCTCTACGAGTAGTTGCATCCAGTAATTCCATAGCCAGTACCATTTTGTATCCGTGTTCAATATTACCTTTTTTGTACGATGCCATTGCTACCTCAGCCTGAAAAGTGGTTGGAAAGGTCAAATATCTTCAAACGAGAATTTGCCCGATAACATAACGTGCATCATCATTCTGGGACAACAAGAGTCGCAGCGGCCAACGTGTGATATACAGTTGTGCTTGTGCTCCAACTAATTCTGGAAGACTTACTATCTGGTGCTAGAAAGAAAAGGTTGGAGCTTGTTAATCACACATGTGAAAAGAGTTCTCAGCTCTCGCAGTCACAGAGTGGATGATACTTCAGCGCACAAACGACATAAATCATTTCAAAGGTTTTTTAACGTCTCATGCCGATCATTTCGACTGGTGCATAGGCCGTGCAACGCTGTTGCGTCCATTGAAAATGCTTCATGAGCGTAAGAGGCGCAGAGGAAACAAGCGGCGAGAGTGCTCGAGGAAAGAGGAGTGACGCGAAGTATCTACCCTGCGCACTTTCCGCGCCCTGCGCGGACGGCCTATAGCATTCATCCTCATGCTACAGCAACTCGGGGAAAATAGCTTTACAAGTCTAACAAATTTAACAGACTACATGACGAAATGACAAGACCTTTCACATACGGAAAAAAACTCAGCGATTTATAAGCTGCGTGTCTACATGTGACAGGCAACTAGTAAGATAGCAGTAAAAAACTACACAATTTGCTAAATCAGAAGACTAACATAACATACCCAATCATACTGAAGCCCTTGATCGATATCTGCGATATCAAACTCCTCTTCCATTACACCTTGGATGGTTTTTGACTTCCCTCTAGTAAAGCGCTTCCCTCTAGCTAGAGTAATGCCAGAATCATTTCTAGAATGATTAGAATCTCACAGAAGAGGCAATTGGTGAATTGTAAAACATACGATGTTTCCGTCTTTTTAACAGGTTCACGAGGAACATCTTCAAATATTCCACTCCATAAACTCTGATGAGTGATGTGAAGCTCGCCAGTGGAAATATCCAGTGAACGCTCCAAAACTGACGAACCTTTAGGTTCTGTATAATATGGATATAGCTACTTTGAAGTATGTGAATATGCGATGGCTGACCTGAGATTGCACGAGTGAATGCCGGTGTAGAACTCATCTTCGAATCTGGATCGGTGTATGAGGAGGTTTCACTGCTTGGTCCAGGCAGCGAAGTGTAGTGAGGACCCACACTGCAGTCATTTTTGATAGGGCCAAATCCCGCAGAACCGGTGCTATAGCCGCTACCCGAGGGTTGCGAAGGCCAGTAAGGAGAGCTCATTGTACTGGATGGCATGAACTGCGTTCGCGGCTCTGCATCCATAAAACCATCCTAAAAACACAATCACGATTAAATGTGAGATGTGAGGTGAAAGGGTTCAACATAATTCAATTGTAGCTTACATCTTTATATTTCTTTTTCTCCTCCCTTCTCTTCTCCAGCGTTTGAGCAAGAATATCAGGATGATTCCAGATCTGAAAAATAAGAGATGAGTACTCTGTGACGATGCCAGTCAGACGTGCCAAACCTTCGAACAAGCGGCAAATGCCTTTAGTGGATTGAAGACTGTTGTATTTCCGGTACTTATCTCTGTGTTGGCATACATGACAAAGTTCCTAAATCGAATTTTTTTCACTGCTGATTATAATTCATAATTGGCTCACCTATAAAGTGCATGCTGGAGGGGGCTTTTACGAAGCAATAGGACAAATTCCTTACTTTCCGGAAGTATAGCTTTCAACAAATGATGGGTTCTCCTAGAACAGGATATAATCATATTTATATACAGATAAAGATCGCAAGGTCCGGTAAGACGTCAGATTATTTTCTCCTATGAAGTCAAATGGTATCAACGGTACAAAATAGGATTCTAATCTGGGGAACGAAGAAAATCCTGGCTGCTTTTCACAGATAGAAAAAAAACGATTCTCCTTTTCAATATGCAGTACTATTTCCGGGTTTTACTAAAATTTACAGTCCGCTAGGTCCACCCTTATTCCAAGTGACACAAGGTGATTGATCTCGAAACTTAAAAATAATTAAGATACCTTTGAATGAATCCTTTAAGCATACTGTTGAGGACATGAATGCGTTGCCTCGCAATTTTGACATCATCTAAAAAGCAATAAGATGTACAACTTCTAACAGAGCAATACTGATAACTGCTTGATTACAAAAATACAAGATAGAATAAAGGGTGGAATCAAAAGAGGAAACAAAGCAAAAACAATGGAGTTAACCATGAACCTCACATAATAAGCAACTTTGACTTACGAGGAGTTGAATCTATGCACTGTCCATTCCTGATTGGCTTCTCGAACTGCATCATAAACGTCTTTTTCGAGCCAAGAAAATCTGGACGAACAAAATCCACCATACAGTAGTACTCAATAAGGTTATTTTGCAAAGGGTAACCAGTAAGCACCACTCGCCGCCTAAACTGCATCCATACAGTACAAGCAATAAGTTGATGTCGCATTAACAGACCTTGTTTTGATAGCACCTAGAGCGTTGGCTATGTCAGTATTCAGGTTCTTGATTTTATGCCCTTCGTCGCATACAACAAGATCAGGTCCAGGATCAACAAGCGAACTCCTTATGACTAAATGTGAAACTTGGTAGACGTTTATGCGAAATTATTGTAATCCTACTATCGTTGGCTTCCTTCTTGATCCGACCATCTGCCGTAAATCCTTGATCAAATTCCAATTTTGGCTCAGGATTAGGGCGAGGAGTCTGCAGTGAAAAAGATCAAGATATATCGAACATACGTGAACAAATATTGCACCTGGAACGCATTCCCTTTCGCTTTCGTAGGTTTTTTGGGCTGAGTAGCTCGAATCAACAAACGAAACATTTCATAGCCGATAAGAAGAACACCTCCTTTGCGAGACCAATCTTCTATAAAATTGATGTTACACATGATAAAAATGATAATCAAAAGCAGGAAGTAAAAACCAGGTGTATAGAGTGTAGCTTAGACGGGACTTACCTATCATATTCACTCGCTGATCAAATGTCTTCACAGAATCACCTAAAAGAAATACTTCGAACTGGCGAGCTGTCTCGCCGCTGTCTGTGTACCTAAACCAGGAGGCTTGCAGACGCAGCTCATTTTCGAGAGGCTTACCTAGGCATCCATTTTTCAAACTCGTTGTACCAGTTCTGGATTGTGTTGACTGGCACAATGATAAGAACTCTTTTAGCATCCGTGACCCGCAGAAAAACCTCCACAAATGTGATCACCTTAATTAGGTTCGTTGAGAGCCGGTGAAAAGATTTTCGTGAGCGACTTACCTGTATAGTTTTCCCTAAACCCATACTGTGGGCTAGAATGCACCCAAAACCAGGTGATTTTTTATACTCCTCCAGCGATTCAACAATGTTATCATACCTATAAAAAAGGTAGACTAAAAACGAAGCCAACAACTGAAGCGGAGGTCGAATACAACAAAACACCAACATAAAACGAATTCCACCCAGCTGATGCGGTTGCAAGACATGATTAAGATGTGGCGCGACGTGAACATCCGGTTCTCCTGGCCCGTGACCTGCAGTGCAAATTCGAACTTGAATTATTCACAAAAAACGAAGCGAAAACCAACCCGCATTCACTAATAAACGACCGGCAGTAGTAAGCTCAATTTTCTCTAATTCCCTAGAGTTTCGCCGTTTTCTTATCCGCTCTTTCTCTATTTGATGCTGTTTCTCCATTTTTTCTCGGTCCATCTCAAAAAAGAGATATAGGAACTTGACTAAGAAAGTAGAATTAACTTACCCTATCCCTATCTGAAAAAGCAAATCGTGATCGTTTTCCATAATCAGAGGAAGTGGGAAGAGGAGGAGGAACTCGACGAGGATAACTGCTACCTTCTTCCTTCTCATCCTCGTCACCACTCGAAAGCTCAATGACCTAAAGTCTCTTTAATGCCACAGCAAGAATGATAGTTTGAGGTATTATGTACATAGACTCATATAGTTACGATCAAAAGTAAATCTTTGAAAGTTGTAAATTCTGATACGCTACCTCGGGTTCAGCCTTGGAGACGGATGGAACAGTAGAACAGCGACCCTCTACTTTTGTGATGCTCTTCTTATCATCCACACCACCTGATTCATTGTCTCCAATCTAAAAACTGCTCATTGTATCACCACTATTAATCTCCACATCAAATCGAAGAATGCGTGTTCTGTGCGTATTTGAAGAAGAGACCATGTTCCCATCGATAAAAACATCTTCTCACTAAGGGTGGGTTCATACTGGTAAGTTTCCGGAAGAAGAAGAGACCCTGTTCCCATCGGCAAATAAACATATCTTTTTACTAAGGCTGGGTTCACACTGATCCGTAAGTTTCCGGAACAGTGCAGCACAGCGCTCGAACTGTGCGCTGGGCTGGAACTGTTCCGGAACTTACGGATCAGTATGAAGCCAGCCTAACGCCCGCATGGGAGCGATGTGCAATTGTGCAGAAGCGCCTTTCAATGCACATATTACTAGAGTGAACTACCGGCAAACCCGGTACATTGAGTTTGAGAACAACTGTAGCAGAATGTCATAAAGAAACTGATGCCTTGTAAATCCCTTGTCAATTTCGGGCACGGTGGGAACATCGAAAGTAGTTTTGCGATGCAAAGAAGCATGAAAAACTGACCAAGCATATGACTTCAGGATCAAAAGCGTCGAGAACGGGAAGAGGAGCGACAGGCTTTTGAAGCATGGCCGCCATCTACAACTTGGTAATAGGTATTCCAAGATTTCACTTTAACCAACATACCTGCTGAATGTGACCATTTTCTCCCAGAGCTTGTTTCTGCTTTTCCAACCTTTCTAACCTCTCCTTTTCCTTTTGCTGAGCAACTAATGTGGAATTATCCAACTGAGAGTCATCAAAATTTGTTCTAAAAAGCAAAGTAGAAACCAAACATCGATAGCATGAAATTTAAGGTTAACTAGACGAACTGGATGTGTTTCCTCTTCTGGGCCTTAGTACCTGTCGGTATTCTAACATTGAGCAATTCCGACTGCTTGTCCATAGAACGAGCACCACGACTGTGGCCCTCTCCAGCACCCTGTCGACTGCAGTTTTCTGTAAGAAGTTGATTATACGGCTCATTCTAGCTCACAAGAATCTAATGATGACATTACCATCTTCTTCGGCTGTGTCCAACAGTCGACTGTTCTCCGAGGTCGACGATATCCCCCTATTTAAATTTATGGACAGCTTCAAAGAACCTCCTTTAGACATCTTATCCTCCTCTACATCGGTATTAATAAAACCTGAAGAGAAAACATTTGCGCAAACATCAACTGATAATCAAAGAATAAAAGCGACGAAGTGAAGGAAGCATATTGACTGTACTACACTGCAGGACGAAAATTGTCAGGGGAGCCGTAATGCTATCAACACAAAGACAAGTTTATTACTGACTCGCAATAGTACCTGTTACTAAGCGATAATCAAAATTATAATTCTAGGCCACATGACTGTGTCCGTCACACTTTACCTCAGTTATCTATTTGTAGAAGCAAAGCCAAGCCAAACACTAATCTTCCAATTTGTGATACGCCAGAAAAACTGGAACGGTAACCTAGTACAATCTACTCTATCTAAATCTTAATTTGCAATATACTTTATCTACTGCAAAGTCCACAAAGACTTCAACAAAATCTGAAAACCTTGAGATTCACATTTTTTTGATACTGACTCGATGAAACGAAGCCCTTCCTTGCCGCAGACGTTCCATGCGGGCATGACCCGCAATCACACATTTAAACATTCATGTGCACCTTATTTACGGTATGCTGGTGATTGAAGCGGTTCTTGTGAGATTCAGATTGTGAGCTGATGTGTTGAAATGTGTTGATGCGCAGTCTCCAGCGTTCTGGGTACTAAGTTCCTTACACGGAAACTAACGGGTAGGTTTGAAAGGGACTGTGTGCCTAGATCCACGACTTCCATCTCTTGTTTCTCCACCTCTCACCGCGTTTTTGATATCGAAAACGAAGTTTGAAAGCTTGAAAATCGCAATAAACCCCTCTGTGGAGACTATTTTCGCAAGCATGGACGACAGTTACAGGGCTTATCAAACGCAGTGTCGCTTGCCCCAGCATCTCCACTCCCGCGCTGGACTCTGCGTCTCTCTTCCGCGGACATGCTCCCTGATCACTCACAATCGATCGAGGCTCCGCCTTTCCCACGCGCACTGGGAAAGTGATCAGAGAGCATGTTCCTGGAAGAGATACAGAGTCCAGCGCGGGGGTGGAGATGCGCGCGCGTGCTCTCTGATCATTACCTAGCTTAACTAGGTTACAAAATTCCGTCTTTCAGCCGGCAAACCAGTTGTATCAAAGGATAGGTCTAATCTGATATCATCCGAACGTTTTCGTGTGTTGTTCAATCATCCCTGACATTAAATGCGTGCGGCGCGCGCGCTCCCCGTGCGGCGCTTTGTAGTGCGCGCGGGCCAAACGATGAATGTGCGCGGGCCGCACGGTGAATGCGCCCGGACCGAACGATGAATGCGCGCAGGCCGCGCGGTATCGAAAGCGCCCGTCCGCAAGCTACCAGAGAATGTTTTTCTTCTTTCGTCGTGCCGTGAGCATTCTCAACTCCACAGTCCAAAAATGATTCCGAATTTAAAAAATTCGAAAATTTGAGTTTGAATTAATGGAGTTTAAATTTCATTTTTAGCACCCATTTGGGAAGCTGTCGAGGGATAACCTTCGTAGAAGCCGAAAACTCTCATGTTTCTGCAATTACTCAAATGCCAAGAAGTAATAAACCGGCTTCACGAGCGATGGAGCAGCCTAATCACAGCGTCGTACCTCACACGGGTACCTATTACGCTTATAGCGTGTGAGAACTGGAGGCGCGCGGGTGGCACGGTGAAAATATAGTGCGCGCGGACCGTACGCTAAGGATTCAAGGCGCGCGGGTCGCACGGTACGTGACCCCTCCCGTAAATCTAGGCGCGGGCCGCACTGCTGGCCATTAACAAGCGCGCGCCGCACGCACCGAATGTCAGAGATGTTGTCTTTTTCAGGCCATTTTCTTTCTAGACCAAACTTTGGTGGCGTACCGAGAGGAGCGTGCGGAAGGGGAGAGGGGCCTTGAGAATGGGTCGCGAAAATTTTGAAAGTTACGGTTATAAGAATGTGCAAGTGTCTCATTTATACTTGTAAATAATTGAAATAATTTTTTACAATTTTAGAAGTTCAAACTAGCCCCACGCCCCTTTTTTTCTGAAATTTAGAGATTAGGGGCCCGCAAAAATTTTGGGAAGTATGCCAAAAATTTTTCCGGAGTGCGTCACTGACGCACTCTCATCAGATTAATTTTTTGTCCCCAACCCTCCGAACGGAAATCCTGGGTACGCCACTGCCACACTTCCATTACACTTACAAAAAAGGTCATAACTTCTTAAAGAAAAACGTTTCGCAGATATAGAAGATATACTTAGGACACAGTGGCGTACCCAGGTTTTCGGCTCGGAGGGGGGGGGGGACAAAATTTTTTTCAATGAAGGTGCGTGGCGTCAGCCACGCACCCAGAAAAATTTTTTTCTACGCTTCTCAAAATTTTCGCGGGCCTAAACCACGAAATTTTAAAAAAAAAGGAAGCGTGGCATCAGCCACGCCCCCGAAAAAAATTTTTTATGAGGCTAAATCGAATTTTTTAAAACTTTAAAAATTTTTCTAATTAGTTACAAGTTTAAATAAGTCTCTTGCACATTTTTATGACTCATGTGGCGCTCCCCCGCCCCCGCTCGGTACGCCACTGATAGGACAGCGTTTTGAGCTCTATCCGTTGATACAGATCACCTTCAGAATCGCTACTTCTACCAAGCAAACATCCCTTGGTCACGTTCTTTCTTCCACGTAATAATATCAAACTTTTGCATACAATCCGCATGTAGTATCGTACGACGTAATGCAAGTGTGTGTATGTTTTGTTTGAGCCAAAGATGTGCTTTTGCTAATGCTTTTACAAGATGCTTTGAGTGTGTGAGTTTATTTATACCCACTTTTTCTTATTATGCATCCTGATTTTCTAGCAAAGCCAGAGTTCAACTGCTCAGACAATGGCCGGGGGCAAGCGGCCCGCAAACTCGCAATTTTCTGCAGGCAGTCAGCAAGATTTTGGGGCGTGGCCAATCCTTCAGCGAGCGGTACTTGCGCGTTCTGTCAGCAGGCAGCAATACAAAATTTTTTGCAAGCGCTCGTCAAAAAGTCTCTTTCAGCAAGCGCGGGCCAAACTTTTGGCAGACGCTCGGACCCTTTTTATGCAGTTTTGGGCGTACGCCCAGCAAAGGTGAGACTCTATTTGGCAGAGGTATCATCGATGGTTTGATTTCCCGAGTTTGGGGTACCTTCTTTCAACGGAAGGTACAGGGCTTTTCAACCTGAGGGATCGTTCATACCGCGCACAAAGGCGGACGAAGCCGGACGAAGCCGGACAAAGGCGGACGAAGGCGGACGAAGCCGGACGAAGGCGGACGAAGCCGGACAAAGCCGGACAAAGGCGGACGAAGGCGCGTGTGAGTGTGTGTGTGCGTGTCGAGAGAAACGAGACGAGACGAGACCGCGCCTTCGTCCGCCTTCGTCCGCCTTTGTCCGGCTTTGTCCGGCTTCGTCCGCCTTTGTCCGTCTTCGTCCGGCTTCGTCCGGCTTCGTCCGCCTTCGTCCGCCTTTGTGCGCGGTATGAACGATCCCTGAGAGTCGCAAGTTTCGCTTGCGCGGCTCCTCCAACGCGGCCGCCTCGCTCAGGCCGCGCGCGGCGTTTGCTGCGTATCACCCGGATTTCGCCAAGCTTCAGTCGACGCGCAGCCAGCGCCACGAACGCTGCGCGGACCTGAGCGTGGCGTCCTAGCGGGGCGGGTGGGACACTCAGGTTGTAAAGCCCTGTACCTAGGGCCGCGCGGTCCTTCACAAAGGACCGTGCGGCGCCCAACATTTTTGCATATTCCCGTGGAACATCCACGGGAATTGCCACTGCGCCGCAACTAACCTATGGAAATCCCTACACCTTCACCCAGAAAATGCCTAACAGTCTCCCAAATATCTGCAAGCGGAGCGCAAGAAATCAGCAACTATATTTCCAGTGTTCGCTTGAGTTTGAATCGCATGGCCGCCTACCTCCGGCGATTCTCTGAGCGGAGGCTATGGCACGGCTGCCAACGGATCCATACTAGTTCGTAAAGTGGAGAAAACTCGGAAATCAGCTGATTCGCATCAACCTTCTGATCTAGACCAGCCTTCAGCAGGATTTCGCTGGCTTTATTTGTATGTTTCATGCAAATGTTTGTTGCTTTGGTTGTCATATCACTTTCTAACAACTTACCTGTACTTTATTTGTATGAGCTTATCAATTCATCGATGTTATGGGTGTAAGAGTTTGTGGGGGCCGATGCTTCCGCTGTACCCGCTTACGACTGCATTCTGTCTACCCGCTTACGACTGCATTCTATTTTTTGGACTCCAAATAACTCCCCGTGCAAAACGTCTCCTCCGCCAAAAACAGGGGGGTGGGGGTCGGGGATACATTACTCGACGCCATAAAAAAATTGCACATAGTTTTGACTTACGTGCTTTAAGGGCCGGTCATACCGGTCAGCGATCCATCGCCGCGATGGATGATCGTCGCGACTGGGTGGAAACTAGTGACGAAAACGCGCGACGGATCGCTGATCGCTTGAATAAGGGGGCATCCCACCACGGCGATGTGTGCATTCTCACACTACGTCACATAAATAACTTTCGCACAAGCTCACCTGTCTTATGTAAGTCGAGCTACATGTTAGAATATTCTTGTTCCTTTTTTTTTCTCGACATTCTTCAACAAATCCATTCTTGGACCATGAAAGTTTTCGTAAATAAAAAGAAAAATTCTGCCAAGAAAGGGTACTCGACGACGAAGTGAAACAAAGCCTGAGCGCAGTACCTCTGCCACTTGGCGTGAGTGACAATTGCTGATAAATCAAAAGGCTTCCATTTCACGGAAAACCAATGCACTTTGACAAAACTAAAATGGTTTCCAATCCCCAGACACGAGAACAGCTTAAGAAAGTAAAGAACAATTATAAAACTTTCCTGGAAAGAGATCCCAATCCTAGCGATCCATCGCGTCGCGCATTTGAAATGAGCGACGCGAATTCGCTAGGATGAGCGACGATCGCGGCGATTTCGCTCAAATCGGTATGGCCGAGTAGAAAACGGCCCGCGATGCATCGCGCCGGACAGCTAGCACAGATACGCAGTTATCTCCGGCCTTGTAACACTTGCCCTTTGGGAAAGTCAGCGACGCGATGGATCGCTGACCGGTATGACCGGCCCTTTACGTTGATTGCGTTTTGCACGTTTTGTCGCCTAACGCTTGCCCTCCCATTCTGTCGGGTGGGGGAACGCTTCGCCCGCGTGTAAACTCGTACAGATTCTGCAATGTTTACGCGCCTCTGCACTAATCGCCGCAAATTGCACGCCAAATAATGCTCGATCGCATTCCTTCGTATTTTTCATCACTTTTTGGACTTTTCTTATCTTCTTCCTCATCGTACTAATCTTGCACAGCGTCGGCTATGCTCGGTATCCAATCTCGCGTCCCTGTTTCACAACTCAGATTTTCGTTGCGTACCAGCGGCGTACCCAAATGGCTTTGCGTACCAGCGGCGTGCGCTTAGCGTGCCAACGGCGTTCCTTAATGCGCCCTACCAGCGGCGTACCGTCTTTTGGCGAGCGGCGTTCCATCAATGCAATTGCAGACCAGCGGCGTTCCATCAACCCAAGCAAGCGAGCGGCGTCCCATCACATTACCCCACGCTGTAAGCGTAAGCCGTACCCGCATGGGATACGACGCAGTGGTTGGGCTGCCTCTGCACTTTAGTGGTTGGTTAATACTTCTCGGTACTTGACAAAAGAATAAGGTTGAATTGTTGTTCCCATTGAGTGACCTGATAACAACTCAGCTGAGTGTTGTAGGGGTGGCCCATAATCCCTTGATTTCGATTCAATAAAGTTCATCAATCGAAATAACAGGAAATTTTGCGCTAAGCAATTTTCAAACCAACTAATGCTGAAACAGTAATCAAAAATCGGGTGAACATGCGGTCCGAAGGCGTACCCTCTTGGCGTACCAGCGGCGTACCATTCTCCTCCCAGCGGAGTTCCACAGCGTACGAGCGGCGTGCGACTGCCGCACCAGCGGCGTTTGCGTGTTCCGCTCAGACGAGCATCGAACGCCGCTGGTACGCAACGAAAGTCGGAGAAGCTTTCCGTTATTTTTATGCAGAATCTTCGTTTTCAATAACCAGTTGCTTTGTGGTAGCTGTGTGGTTGTCCTACTTGATTGCGGTATGATTGAATTTTGTTGGTGAACGTCGTCCTCGACTAGTATTCCGCATTGTTTATGTCGTTGGTTGGTATGTTCACATAAAATGTCTGATGCTTTCAGGCATATCGTCTACGCACCCAAAGCTATAAGTTTTCGAGGCTGTCAACATCATCTGCGTAAGTTTCACTTCTTTTAATTCGTTTAATGTTCATTTTGCAAGTACGCTTGTGTTATGTATACGTTACTTGTCTATTTATATATGCTTTACATACATTTGTTTGTGTATATATGCACTATGTTTGCTGATTATGTTTGTGTAGTTTCTATGTGTATGTTTGTGTAGTTTTGTTTGTATATGTGTGTGCATGTTTCTGTATAAATTATGTTTGTTGTTTGTGTTTATGTGTATATGTTTGTATGTGTATGTTTGTGTATATTTGTTTGTATGTGTGTGTGCATGTATGTGTATGTGTGAGTGTGCATGTTTGTCGTATTATGTTTGTTGTTGTGTTTGTATATGTATGTTTGTGTATATTTGTTCGTATATGTGTGTGCATCTTTGTGTACGTGTGTGTTTGTTGTCGATCTGTACTGGTGGAATGTCCGTGTGCTTGTCTGCTTTATTCATTGTTGTTTTCTGTACTTACATTTGAAGTTTTATGTTTCAGATATCATCGTAACGCTCGTACGTCAATCTGCGTAAGTCTTTCATGCTTCATGTTCACATTTTCCTTTGTTGTAGTTACATAGTGAGATTGTGGTTACTTCGGTCAGTATATTTCGTGAGTTCCATTGCAAGCATGCACTCGTACTTATGTATCATTTGTGCATGATTATATGATGCTTCTTAACTACGAGGTTCACGAGTATGAGTTCTATGTTGATGATTTCAGTGTGAATCGGAGACAGTTGGAGTCAAACTTCCACATCAAAGACGTCATCTGTGTGGATGCGGTGCAGGAGGAACCAAAGGCCTGCCGCCTGTAGCCGTAGGAGATAATTAGGAGCGCGAGCGCTGTGGAGAACATTTTGGCAAGGATCCTGGAAAACTTGGCGAGGACATCCATTAGAAACAAGCACTTATAATTCTCCTTGAAATTAACCTCAAAAAATACGAAGGACAGATTTGGAATCAGTATTGAATTGCGCATTTTTCAACAATACGCTTACCGGATAGATAAACAACTCTTCTCGCTACACGATATTTTCATCAAAAACTGTGCCTTCACCATTTTGAGCCGAGGAATTTCAAGATCAGTGTTGCGGGAAAGATTTCAAATTTTTAATGAAATTTCTGGATTCGAAGTTGAAAGTATGGAGTGGTATTAAAAAAATAATGTTAACTAAGTTGCATGTGATGAACTTTTGCTATTGTGTACGATCTCGAAAGGATTATTAACATGGTTTCAATGACAAATCCTATGAAATTCTAATGTCAAAATTTAGAATTAAAATAAATTTTAAGTTATGAGACAAACTGCATATTGCATCTTGACACAAACCTCCAGATGTTTTCATATGACACTTTGATTGCTTTGGTTCATTGACTCAAAAGATAAACTATTCAGTTATCTCAAAGAGAAAAGAATGAATTTTGAATGAAAACGCCGGAATTCAACAATTTGAAACTTTGAAGTTCAAAATAAAGAGTCTCATAAAGTAGTTGACCTTTTACCATCACAATTCCAAAATTTCACTTATTTTTAGGCCCAGTGAAAGCGCCTTCCAATTTGCATTACAAATCTGTTTTTCAAATTTTTCAAAGTCAATTCCAGGCAAAGTTATGAAGAATTGTTCCTAAAGGATGTCCTTGCCGAGTTTTCTTGGATCTCTGCCAAAATATTCTCCACAGCGCTCGCGCTCTCAATTATCTCCCGCGGATGCAGGCGCAGTCCTTTGGTTCCTCCTGCACCACCCCCCATCTGTGTAGGTTTTCCTAGTGTTCTTGTATTTGTTGTTCGTAGTCATGCTGTGATTATGGTGACCTAATGCGCATTAGATTCCATATCTGCTTCAAACGTTAATTGGTCACAGTAATAGCAGTTGGCTACAATGATTGTGGAATGATATGGAATGGGGTAATGTTCTTGTTTTGAATGAACATCTACAGGAATGTGTTCTCATAAACAACTGAGCGGTTATGATGGACTGTCAACACCATTGACTTCTACGTCTGCAAGAATCGCATGATTTTGGTGATGTAATGTTTCTTTCTTCTATCTTTCTGTCTTTCTATCCTTGCGTGGCTGACTTTTACTAGAATCACTCAGTACTCTCTTTTTTGTGATAGGATGAGCTTTGTGATTTGAAGTGATAGCGTCACGCATCTTTTCCGTTGCATTTCCTTCTTTCTTTCACACTGCATGTATGGTAAGGCGGCTGTCTTTCAAGGCTGTTTGAGTATGATTCAATTGCTTCTCTATCGGCTTTCCACTAACAAATGTCTCTGTGCAGCATTAACCGTTCAGTCATTAACCCAGGTTTGATTTGATTTCAAATCATTTTTACAGCGAAATGAGTGCAAGTGAAGGCCAACCTCTTCTCCCCGAGGTGGATAAGCTGAGCGGAGCACTTACATACACACCTGCGGACCCACCAAGTGGTAACGGTACAGATTTTCAAAGGAACCTTTTCATATGAGTTTTTGTAGCCGGAATTCAACAACAAGGCGAAGTTTTTAACGAGGTTGGGCCATGGAAAAGTCTTACTACATTTTGGAAATAATTTGGATCACCTAGATAATGCGAACTCGAGCATTCCTAATTGACGACTTCATGACAAAGCTTGAGATTTTTAGAGCAAATCACGTCGGTTTCGGATAAACTTTCGTTTTTTCTAGAATTACGATGCACCTGGACCCTAGGGGATAAATAACGAAAAATTTTAGCTAAGAGAAACGCAGGTAAGCCGCAAAGGTGGACAGGTCTTGTCGTATCGAATTCCAGGTACGGATACGGCGCATGTGTTTGCGTTCTCGAAAGAGAAGAAAGGATACGACCAATATAGTTGCGTAAAATGCAAAGCTCTCAACAAAACGACCACTATTCGAGTGAGCAGCACTTCGCCAAAACATTTACGCGCCTAAGCTAAGAAATGGTAACTCAGGTCATTGATAAAAATTCTTGAGCGACCCCTGCCAGCTCAACCACGTATGCGTCCCATCTACCGTAGCGAAGGGCTTGGCGGCAAGAGCATCTTACCAGGTGAACTGCGGCAGATCCATTACAGAGCCGAAGAAGATGACTTCTCAGATGCTACAAGACCTTCGAAACGACCCGAAGGCTAGCAGCAGGCCTCCTCTCAGGCACTGACTGGACACCATCAGACAGCTAGACCGGGACGCCACCCTAGGTGCAAACCAGCTTTGGTTTACTCTGTTAATCAGGGTTATTCCTTGTTGTAGAGGAGGACTTGCGAGCGCACGTGGTGGACGAATTTCGCGGAGAGGGGTATTCGCACAAAAAACGCGCAATCAGAAAATATGTGGGAAGAATACAGCTAACTACACGCAGTAGACAATGGAAATATTGCAGGGCTTGCGGTAGCGGTCACACTGACGCCGTTACCATGGATAGCGTCCCCAGCTATCTAGCAAATTTGTCGGATGGAAGTTCATTCCTGCAAGTTAAATAGCGCGGAATGCACGTCTACATATCTGATGCATCGGTCGGTGCCTGCCAATTCTTGCCAATTAAACCAGTTCGGACCCTTGCTGTTTTAGAAAGCTTGCAAGAATGGGTTGTCGGTGCTGGTGGCGGACGGCGTACACAGCAAAGCCCCGCGATGCATCAAGAAAGGCTCGCAGCTCTATGTTATTCATGGAGTCTGCCGCGGCGGGTTCGACGTCCCTTTCTTTACGCCATCATGGAAAAGAAAGATAAGCAGTCTTACGAAACAGTACTTTCACACCTGAAGACCCACCTGCTTAGGTTTGGTGCTGTCGATGGACTGCAAGTAGTCGTGGACTACGAAAAAGCTGCGATTGCAGACATCCGCACCGTCTTTGAGAGGAGTGCAGTCCAGCGCTGTGCATTCCATCTTGCGCTAGCGTGGAACAGGCGGCGAAATGCGTTCGAGCTCACTCGTTTTATATCTGGTAAAGACACCACAGCAGACGTCGTTGGCTGGTAGAACACCATCAAATGCCTAGTTTTTTTGCCGAAGCGTCTGCATGGTGTTGTCCGCGCATTAAAGGAGCCGCCTGTTCCGCGCGACCATCCAGCCTATGCGTGCTGTACTAATTTTTTGAATTACCTAGGTAAAACATGGTATAAGGGTCCCCTGGCTAGCCTTTGGGATAAGTCCGGCATATACGATGTAAGGACCACAAACATAGCAAAAGCCTTTTACCGGTTAGAGGGTCATAAGGGAACTCGTTACGGTCTGATATAAACCCTTTTAAGGCGACTGACCGTTTTGCTGGATGACTTCCCGGTGCTGTCGGAAGTCATCGACACGTTTCATACGTTAGAGGCGGAGTGCAGAGCTACGCTGAACTCCCATGAGATGGTGAACATATTATAATTAAGTAGTACAAACATCCATCCGCTCATCAGCTAAGTTCTTTTTTAGCACCCCGACCACCAGAAGGAGATTAGCCACGAAGCCCTCCAACGACGAGATAGCTGCAGCGATGAGAACGTACGCGTCCCACAAGCCAACTAAATTAACTAATTCACAACTCCCTTATACAGGTTCGAAGATCAGTATAGGGCTCGTGGTGTGACCAGGGAAGAGGCCGAAACATATTGTAAGAATATGGCGAGATTTGTAACAGATAAAGCATTTTAAACTTTTATCATTCTACATCACACAAAGTTCACATTCTACATCACACAAAGTTCATAGAAAAAGTAAACACAGAAAGAACAAGAAAGTAAACGCATAAAGAACAAGCAAGAAAGGACAATCAAGGTAAAAATTTCAATAGATGAAAACACAATCATGAATGACGTACAATTTTCGGACATTTATTGCTACTGTAGCATTCTTCTCATTGCAGACAAGAGAGCAAATAATCCACCAGAAAAACAGGCAAGGCGCTCCATCTTCCACTCCTTCCTCGAATGTTTGCAAAGTCCTTAAATAAAATCAGAAAATGTCATGTTAAGAAAAAAAGAGAGCGTTGACCATAGCTTGTTCTTTTCCATAGCAAAACAGCTGCATCGTACTCTCTTGTTGAGTTCATCCTTTTTGCCAGTTATCAGCCAATGTTTAAGCAAATATTCATAAAAGCTATCACCCGTTGGATGGTGGTTGTAAAAGAAAAACGGGATCAACTAAAGCAAGTAGATCATATCAAGTAAAACTTACATAAACTCCATTGATCAGTCCTAGAATTGAGATAAAGGAGTAAGTCCGGCTTATCCATGAAGTGAGTAAGTTCCTTTTTTCCAGCCTTCAAAAAATTATCCACGTAAGTGCAAGTACAGAGATGAAAAGCAACAGAAACAAACCTTATTTCCGTAACGTTTATTAGACACTCAGATTCAAGCGGAAGTGAACCAAACTCAGAAAGAATTGAGCAACCACCATGTCGAAATAAGGTAACAGCATCTTCCCGCTTGCTTCAGCCTGCGCTGTGTAAGCCCTAGAGAAGCAATAGAGTCAGAGGATGGCGAGCAGACACCTACTTTATCGTTCGTCAGTGCATATAACGACAGAAGCCAACCGATAAAACGTATATTTGTCTCGAACAGAGATACGTCACCTCTCTAAATCAGCTTTGCAAGTTTAAACAAATGATTTCAGTGAACTACCGCTGCTTATAAAAAGTCGACGGTGTTGAAGATCCAACTCCGAGCCATTATCCATAGTGTGTCGATAGCACCTACTAATGTAGCCACAGTGTTGTCCATTCCAAAAACGGATGCAGCATGACCTGAAAGTGCACTTGTAGAAGTGGACATCATTGCCACGAATTGATTCACTGTTTAAAATTGCAAAATCATGACTTCCTTGTATGTGAGAAGGACCCAAATTCTTAATGACCTGATAGTTCAAAGTTGCAATTCTATATAGAACTTCTTCTTTGAAATTACAACGTCACCAAGAAATACCTTACAGCAGTGAGGACGGAAGTAAACCCCTATAAAACTATGAAAGGAGATTGAAAGTGCAAGGAATGCCAAGTTAGCTCTTTCGAAACAGGTCGCAACTCATTGTGACTCCACATAGTTCCAGACTGTCCCAGAAACCTCGTCATATACAGTATGTGTCAATCACGTACTCCCTTTCGCGTAGAAAATACGCGTGCGCAAGGCGAGGGCCCTCCGTGACTTCCGATCGATAAGGCCTCTTCGAGAAAGCTCAAGCCACATGCGCTCGAAGCCCTAGCGTGGCCGTAAAACGGAGCACGTGATAGACAGTGACCGTATAACGACGATATAGAAAATATTAAAATGACGAAAAAATGAGAGAAAAGATGAGAGAAATTTCCAAAACGATAGTATCTGTTTGACGGTAAGTCTTCTTGCCTCAAATCGGCGGCAATTCCAAATGTCAGTATTGTGGTGCCACGTACCGGCGTTCAGTTCTCCGGCGCAACTTCTTTTGTAAGACTCTAAAATTAAGATTTGAGCTAGCTTGAAGTGCAAAATTTCAAAAAAAAAATGAAGAAAAACAAAAAATACAAAGGAAAGACGAAATTGAGCAGTCAATCACAAAGGTGATTGCCCATCATACAGGAATTTCTGAAAAAAGAGAACTTACCTCAATCCCACATCAGAATTGCGGAGCAATTTGCTGACTGATGAGTTCATGACAACCAGTTGAGGGTAGCATACGCAATGAGAGGAACGATTCATGGCAAGAAAGGCGATTCCCAATAGAACCGCATTCCACTCGCTTATTTTCATACCCGTAACCCGTAAACAAGGCAGACAGAAAAACGACCTAAATGACTAACTCTGTGATTCACTCAAATCGAGTATGAAATCAAAAAGTACACATCTCTTGCTAAAAAAAAGGGCAATTTTGTGGTGAGGTGACAGCAATCTACAGCAATCGTAACGGCAAGTGTGCAAAAGCGTTAATTCTGCACAAGATGCGTAAAGATCACAAAAAAGGAAATAGACTAGATACCATACACAAATGACAAAGAAAAAGGGTAGCATGATGCCAAAGATGATAAGAAAAGTCCAAAAAGAGTGAGAAATGAGAAGAAATGCGAATGGGCATTATTTGGCGTGCAATTTGCGGCGAATAGTGCAAAGGCGCGTCGACATTGCAGAATATGTACGAGTTTACACGCGGGCACCGCGTTCCCTGGCGGCTTTCGTTCCGGGTTGAGCCAGACTTCGCGGGGAAGCGGCGTACGCGACGTACGCAGCGTACGCTCGGTATCTCAGACATTCGCAGTTAAGTCCCGCCGGAGATCCGCCCACAAAATGAGATTTCGCGAGAAAACCGGGAGTCTTGCGCGACTCCCGGTTTTGTCCCGACTTTCGGGACAATCCCGACAGTTAAAAAGTGGCGGGAGATTACCGGGAGTCGCGATCATCGATTGTGACGCCATAGGTTGT
Organism: Cylicocyclus nassatus; assembly: GCA_958299035.1. NCBI lineage: Eukaryota > Metazoa > Nematoda > Chromadorea > Rhabditida > Strongylidae > Cylicocyclus > Cylicocyclus nassatus. The sequence goes on along the minus strand of CATQJL010000305.1, from coordinate 72,080,876 downwards.
CGATGTTGTCGGTGTTGTCGATGTTGTCGGTGTTGACGGTGTTGTCAGTGTTGTCGGTGTTGTCGGTGTTGTCAGTGTTGTCGGTGTTGTCGGGGTCAGAGATATTTTAAAGAGCGCGCGAAACGTGGAGCTATCATGAGGTCCTGCAACGACCGGCAACCTCGACAACCCCAACAACACCGACAACACCGACAACATCGACAACATCGACAACACCGACAACCTATGGCCGTTCCCTTGCGCGTCAGTATCGATTCATTCCTATTTCCACAAAGGCTGTTTGTTTTGTTTTCGATTGGTTTTCGTTTGGTTTTCGTTTTGTTTTCGAGTTGGTTTTCGATGCATAGGACGTAGATTGGCGCAACCCCGTTGTTTTGTGCAATTGCGTATGCGTACACACGCAATCAAACGCCAAAAGGATGGTTGACTAATACTATCCATCTTTCTCTTTCATCCTTTTCTCTCCACTTCATAGTCTGTGCTCTCGCTGTCGACCTTAATACCAACAATCGTATTCATACCTATCGCGGCTTGAATTATTCCTTGTTGAACTTTCAATGCTGTGTTTTG